>CAXHJY010000301.1:85000-177500 GCA_964016885.1 Eledone cirrhosa | reverse complement strand
GTAAATTAGTCTTATTGTATTTATATTCATGGACTATAGTTGTTCAACAGGTAGATTTTCCAACGGTTAAATTTCCGGAAGTGAGTAAGGGGAGCTAATGCGTAAGGGGAGGTAACTAGCTAATTAAATTCAGTTATTCAAAATCTTTGCTCTAATACATGTGATACAATTGAATCTCTATTACATACTGCTATACATTTATACTTGATTTTAAATACAGTGTATTTTATTATAATACATTAAAGGTCCCTTAAGATTGTTATCCATTCATTACTGGACAAGATATATGTTATGGAAAATTGTATGGCTGTTTATATGTCCAAATAGATATATCATTTGTGTAATAATATACATTGTTTAAAAATTAATCCCTTATATATATTTAATTATAAATGTATATATACTTTATTATTATTACATTGTGTTAAAGGTAGATCCCTTATATACATGTTATTAATTTAAGTATTTAATTGTATATATAGTTTATTCTTACACATTACATTAAATGTCTCTACATATTAAATATCCATTACTGTATATAATATAATTAAGCTATAGTAGTTATATCAAAAGGTGGTAACTTTATGTTTAATTCTAACAGTTATTGCAGAGTATAAGGTTAGAGATAAATAGGAGTTGTGTAGAGGAAAGAGCTGATCAAAGAGTGTGTAGCTGTGGGGGCAGATAAGTCCTAGATGTGAAGTGTTAATGGTGGTGGGGAATTCAAATCTGACATTGATATATACTAACAGCTAGGTTTAAAGTTATGGAACGAGTGACGGTATCGGTGTTGGCATGAGGAAAATGTCTCTGACTTTCTATTAAGGAGGTCTAGTTTCGAAAAGATTATAGTATGGGTCCCTGGAAGACAGAGATTACACAATTTATTTGGTGGTTTATACGATGAGGCCCTACCTACTACTTCCCATTGCAGTGTAAATGGTCTATTCCTAGTTTTCAGAGAGTGTATGTATCTAGATAAAGAAGTGGAGTTGGCTAGATTGTGTTTTTTTAAAGAGTGGAGGTGCGAGTTGTATCTCGTCTTGAAGCTGTTCGAAGTAGAGCCGATATATCTTTTAGAAGAGTTGTTTGCATTGACGGTGCATGAGTAGATGATGTCTTTGGTTAAGCAATTATTACCTAAGGGGCAAGTTCTATTAGTTCTACAGTTACATTTATTCTGGATGTCAGCTTGCCGGTTCCTATGTTTTGAAGAATTCTGGTTGCTAGGGATAGCACTAAAAATAATGATGCCTGTCATTCGTATTGTTATTGATTTCATTAGTGCTACAATCATTATTACTATTATTACTACTATTGTTTACAGGTACTAAGTTTACCTCCTGTTGTGTTTTAATTAGTTAGAAATAATTATTAATCTTCCTTTTATTACTACTAGCTATATGGTATGCTATGTTAGGTGTGGTGGAGTACAAGATTTTAATAGTATTTTTATTGATAAGGTTATGGTACTTGTGGCCGGAGGGGAAGTTTTTTTCTAAGATTGAGAAGAAAGCCTTAGGCAAGTTGGTAGAGACGTTTAGATTGAAAGGGGGATTGAAGAATGTATTAGTTCTCCTATTTTTGTTTTTAGTAGTTTTTTTAGGTATTTATTTCCCTGTTTATATTATTATTGTGGTGTTTACGTTGGTGCGAGTTAAGTTTGGTATTAATCTTCGTCCTAGAGTTATAGTGGCTAGTGTTTTTACTATTTTTCCTCATGGCCATATTATGAGAAATAATGTAACTATGTGATTTTATAGGTAGGAGTTCAATCTCATTCCTATGTCCTGATTTAGCTAAGGCCTCATTATAGTATTGTGAATTATTGTTAAATATGGTTTCATTATATGATAGATTAGAGATTCTATTAGATATTCCTTTAGTAATAGAGTTTAATATGGATTTAGGGTGGTTAGAGTTGGTGTTCACATAAATTAGTTTTTCGTTAGGTTTATGATAGGGTGTGTATATTTTAGAGTCTAGGCAAAAGGTAGCATCAAGGAAGTTAACATTTTTAGTGTTTTTATCTAAGGTGATACTTAAGTTGAAGTTTTTGAAAATTTTGTGTAATTGTTTCCTAGTTTTTTCTATATTAAATTTTTTATAGTCTATAAGGAGTAGTGCACCATCGCGGTATAAACCACCAGTGAGGTAGGATAGGTTCTTATGAATTTCATTTAGTAGATATAGGCCCACCAAATCAGTGACCTGCACCGAGTACTAGATCCTATAGTTATGTCAAAGTTGTTATGCGTATCTTTGCGGGTCCATAATTGGTCTTCAAACGTAATTATGGTTTTTCAGACCGCAAGTATGACATCAATTTGGGATCTAGTCAGGTCACTATTGTTCATGGCCATAATTAAAGCCTTATTTAATAGGATAGGGGAAATAGAGGTGTAGTATGAATTGATATCAAATTCTATAAATTTTTTATTTTTACTCTCTTTAATACCCTTGAATCATTCAATAACTTCACCTGTATTTCCCCATTGGTTAAGATATATTTTGTGCTTAAATTGTGGGATGATTCTATCTAATATTTTCTTGCTGATAATACCAATGTCAGATTTGGAAGGGCAAATTAGCCTTATTGAAGGGTTACTAATGAAGTCTTCTTTATGGCCCTTCAGAGAGAATCTTGGGAGATTAGGGGTGTATGGCTGTGTATGTCTCTGAAGTCCTAATTTACACACTATACTACGGCCTTCTATATTTATATCTTCTAGGTTTTTAGTAGTAGTTTTCTTGTAGCTCCTATTCAGTTCCTTATATATAAATTTTCTATAAGTATCGTAATCTAAGTTATATATATTATTAGTTTTATCTGCATGTACTAGGATTTTTTTTTTTTTTTTAAATCCTTTAATAGTGGTAGTTTAAGAAGGTGTTATTTCTATTACAATGTTTTTTGTATTTTATGTTCTTAACTAGTTTAATTAGATCATTTTCAAAAGAGTTTAATAAGGTGTTGTGAGGAGGGCTTTTAAATGTTTTAAAGCCGTAAGTGTCGAAGTTATTTATATCTCTGTTTTTGTCTGAACGGTTTCTATTGTAATGGAATGTCCTCCATCTCACTCTATTGATAAAAGAGTTGACACTATTAATCAATAATTTTTCGTATGTATCTTTAGGTGGTATTGGTATGTTCTTAGTAGACATAGGAAGCTAATCTTTGATAAGCATACTGGTAATTTAATGTATGTTAGCTCAACTGTATGGAGCAGTAAATAATAATAATACTATTTATAGTTATGTATATAGTATAAACAACTATAAACAGGAAGGTCAGTAATTTCCTACTACCTTATTACCAGTAAGAGAAATAGCTCAATGTAAGAACATCAGTTGTTTTACAGAGCAGGAAAATAAATAAATTAGACAATTATCAAAGTTGTGTTAGAGCAAAGATTTTGAATAACTGAATTTAATTAGCTAGTTACCTCCCCTTATGCATTAGCTCACCTTACCCACTTCCGGAAATTTAACCGTTGGAAAATCTACCTGTTGAACAACTATAGTCCATGAATATAAATACAATAAGACTAATTTACAATCCATTGCTTTAACTAACTTAAAACAAACAATATAAACATGAACTAAAATATAATTCAACATATGTAATGGAAGAGACTGCAATAACTTTATTCTTCTCAACACACACAAATTCAAACACTAGATTTTAGTACATTACATTTTTGCTTAAAATACAGTATTTTTTTTATCTATATATGCATAATAACTTTACTTATTTCCTTCTCATATATATGACTAACGCATGTGCACTTTCTACACGACTGCATATGTATTGCTAAGGAACTCTTTCTTTCTCAAAGCTCCTTTCACAATGCCTCTTTAATTTTAGACTATTCTCTTGTATTATCTGTTGCATGTATTCCACTCTGTGCTTTTAATTTGAATTTTAATTTTTGTACAATTCTCGTAAAATATATGTCACATCCATTCCACCCTATAAATACGAAACTGTTGCTCACAACGTCAATATATATGTATCTATATTATTGTTCAGTTGAATAGGAGGTTAATTACATGTACAAACATTGATAATGCCCCGATGACTCCAAATGAGAGTTTGGAAGAAACGATTGTCAGCTATTAAATGATTTGAACACAACTTTGATAATTGTCTAATTTATTTATTTTCCTGCTCTGCAAAACAACTGATGTTCATACATTGAGCTATTTTTTTTACTGGTAATAAGGTAGTAGGAAATTACTGACCTTCCTGTTTATAGTTGTTTATACTATATACATAACTATAAATAGTATTATTATTATATATATACATATATATATATATATATATATATATATATATATAATATCATCAGCATCATCATCATCGTTTTACGTCTGTTCTTCCATGCTAGCATGGGTTAGACGGGTTGTCCTGTTGTGGGCAGTGTCTGGTTGGCTGACCAAGCCTTGCTCATACAGGAACTGATTTTGGCTTGATTTCTACAGCTGGATGCCCTTCCTAACACCAACCTCATTTACAGTGAGTGCTGGGTGCTTTTTTTCCGTGGCGCCTACACGTCCACTGTACAGTGAGCGCTGGGTGCTTTTTTGCTGTGGCAACTCCATGACCACTTTGTAGTGGGAGGGTGTGGGGCATATTGTCTATAGGCTTCAGCTTGTACCCATGGGAGGTCGGGTACTCTGTATTACTGTGTGACACCAGAGGTCACAGTCGTGTGTCATCGCCTTTGAGAGGTGCAACTGGGTAAGGTCGGCCCCTATCACCTTATCCCAGGTCTTCTTGGGTTTCCCCATCCGCGGATTCCATTGACTTCTAGTGCTCTGCACCTTTTTATACAGCTGTCATCCTTCATACGCATCACATGTCCATACCAATGCAACCGCCTCTCCTGCACACAGCATTTGATTCCTCTGATGCTCAGCCTCTCTCTCAATTCATTAATGCTTTGCCGTTCGCGTATATTACTATTACTATTACAGCATGCAGGCTTCGTTTCTTTCTAATCTACGTAAGTCTTCCACCTTCAGCGCCCAGGTCTCACTACCATGTAACATTACTGTTCGGATACACGCATCATACAGTCTGCCTTTCATTTTGAGGGAGAAGCCTTTTGCAGCTAGCAGTGGCAGTAGTTCCCTGAACTTCTTCCATCCCGTTCTTACTCTAGTTATTGTACTTTCTGAACACCCACCTCCGCTGCTAATTCGGTCACCTAGGTAGCAGAAGCTGTCTACTGTTTCTACAGAGCCCTCCCAGAGATTGGTGGTACTTGTTTCCTGTGGCTGTTTGCTGCTTGCTGTCCCAGCACAGCTGCTATATGTGAAGCCTACATTCTTAATTAAGCTTCCTGAGATCCCGCTACATTTCTTGTATACAAATTGTTTGCTTTGGGGCAGAGAATGGAGTTCCTACCTACACCTTTCCTACATACTGAGCAAGGCCATTTCCCTGAGGGGATCTGGGTTCTGTTTTCTCGTCTACTTACAAGGACCTTAGTCTTTGTCATGTTGACTTTGAGACCCTTTCTTTCTAGTCCCTGCTTCCAAGTTTGGAATTTCTTCTCTAGTTCTACCATAGATTCAGCTATAAGTGCGAGGTCATCTGCATACAGGAGTTCCCATGGGCATCCAGTCTTAAACTCCGCCGTTATTGCCTGCAGGACTATGATGAACAGGAGAGGGCTAAGAACAGAGCCCTGGTGGACCCCAACCTGTACGCTAAATTCCTCGCTATACTCATTGCTAATCCTAACTTTGCTGACTGCTCCCCTATACATGGCTTGTACAGCTTTCACAAGCCATTCATCTACTCCTAGTTTTCTAAGAGCCCACCAGATTACAGCACGTGGAACTCTGTCAAAGGCTTTCTCAAGGTCGACAAATGCCAGGTAGAGTGGCTTACTTTTAGCTAGGTACTTTTCCTGTAACTGCCTCACAAGGAAGAGGGCATCAGTGGTGCCTCTTCCTGGTACAAACCCAAATTGCATCTCATCTAGTTTCAACCGGTCCCTAATCAACTGTGCTATAACTCTTTCTGTTACTTTCAGGACCTGGTCCATCAGCTTTATACCTCTATAGTTTCCTCTATCTAGTGCATCGCCTTTACCTTTGTAGCAGTTGACAATGATGCTACTGCACCAATCTTTGGTTTGGTATGACACCTTCTAGTATTACCTGGTTAACAATATATATGCATATATATATATATATATATATATATATATATATATATATATATATATACATATATATATATATGCATATATATTGTTAACCAGGTAATACTAGAAGGTGTCATACAAGCAAAAGATATATATATATATATATTATGCTTGTTAAATTATGCCCAAAGTACGAGGATCTTATTTAAACCTTAACCTTCTCGTTAACTACCCCATATCCCTCCCTCCCGCCCCCACGCACCACTATTATTACGTGGGCCAATCATAAGTCAGCGGCCTATGCTATCACTTAAGTTTAGACCTGGTTGCCTTTCGATATGATGGATGGACTACGGAATTCTGGAGAGTTTGAAAAGAAAAAATCTGGACACTCAGTGACAATGCCAAAGATAAATACAAATTCACCTCATGCTGCCAGACGAGAATACAAGGACTCCTCCTCTTTATTTCGGCCGCGGATGGCTAACATAACCCCATCTCCCTAACACCCCCCCCCCCCCAGCGCCCCACCATTCCCACCCTCCAAATGCAATCCAAAACTTCAGAGTTGGTACCATGAATGTAGGTACCTTAAAAGGTCGCTCTAACGAGGTTGTAGAGATGCTTGAATGTAAGGAGGTTGATGTTTGCTGTATTCAAGAGACCAGGTGGAGGGGTGGGTCTGCTAGATTCATTGTGGGTAAAGAACGATGCTATAAGCTTTTCTGGATGGGAAATGACAATGGGCTGGGTGGAGTAGGAATCATGATAGCAGAAAAGTGGGCAGATAAGGTAATTGCCGTAAATAGAGTGAACGACAGAATAATTAAAATAAGACTTGTCCTAAATAGAACTACTGTGACAATAATATCTGCATATGCACAACAATCCGGACTACCTGGCGTTATAAAAGACAGCAGATTCTATAAGTCGCTAATGCTCACTACCTCCCAAATAACAGACAGTGACTACATAGTTATCGCTGGCGACCTAAATGGTCACGTTGGACAACATTGTGACAGCTATGACGGAATCCATGGGGGCTATGGGTTTGGTACTAGAAATGAGGAAGGCTCCAGAATCCTGGAATTCTGTGACGCAAATAACCTAACTATCTGTAACACTAACTTCAAAAAACGAGACAATCACTTGATCACCTACAGATCAGTGGAACACACCAGCCAGGTAGATTATATCCTTACCAGAAGACGTGATAGAGTGTCTGTTGTAAACACTAAATCCCTCCCCCATGAAGAATGCACCTCTCAACATAGACTCATAATTAGCGACCTCATAGTCAGGACGAGACGTACTCAACAACAGAAGAGGACTATCCTCAGGAGAAAAATATGGAAGCTAAAGGACCCTACAGCCAGTAATAAATTTAAAAGCATATTACTTGATGCTTTTGATAGTAAGGAAGAGCAATTAGAGTCGTACAATATAGAGGAACAGTGGGAATTCCTGAAAGCAAACCTGCTGAAGGCGACAGATGAAACCTGTGGCTGGAGCAGGCCTATAGGCAGGAGGAGAGTAACGTGGTGGTGGAACAGTAAGGTGGAGGGGCCAATCAAGGCCAAAAAGCAGGCTTGGAGAGCATGGCGAGATGGGGGGTGTAGAGAAGAGTATCAAGTGGCCAGGAGGGAAGCTAGGAGACAAGTGTACTCCGCAAGAAGGGAAGCAGAGGAAAGAAAGTTCAAGCATGTTCTACAACGCGAGGACCAAAAGCGTGAGGTGTTCAGGATTGCTAGGCAATGTGTCAAGGAAAACCGTGATATTGTCAGGGAGAAGTGTGTCCTTAATGATGATGGTGTACTTGCCATCACTGACGCTGATAAGAAGGTAGCTTGGAAGTGTCACTACGAAAGGCTACTAAATGAGGAGAATAATTGGGAGAAAGACAGTCTCCCCCACATCGATCCAATAGAGGGACCAGCAGTGTAAGTTGAAGGTAGTATAATAAGTAAGGTGATCAAAGACATGAAGACGGGCAAGGCGGCTGGGCCTTCGGAAATAGTTGCTGAAAGCATCTGGAACGGTGGGACACACTATGGTCACCCGGATAGTAAACCAAGTCATACAGAATGGGGTCATTCCGAAGGACTGGCGCAGCAGCAGCATCATTGACTGCTACAAGGGTAAAGGAGATGCCCTAGATAGGGGTAACTATAGAGGCATTAAATTAATTGACCAGGTCATGAAGGTCACAGAAAAAGTAATAGCGCAACTAATCAGAGAGAGAATTGATCTAGACGAAATGCAGTTCGGGTTTGTGTCAGGTAAAAGTAAAACAGACGCTCTTTTCATTGTATGACAACTACAGGAGAAGTACCTAGCTAAAAGTAAACCCCTATACTTAGCTTTTGTTGACTTGGAGAAAGCCTTTGACAGAGTACCCCGCTCGATTGTCTGGTGGGCCCTTAGAAAACTAGGTGTTGATGCATGGCTTGTGAGAGCTATACAAGCCATTTATAAAGAAACAGTCAGCAAGGTTAGGATTAACAACGAATATAGTGAAGAATTTAGCGTAAAAGTTGGTGTTCATCAGGGCTCCGTCCTTAGCCCCCTACTATTTATTACTGCTCTTCAGGCTATAACAGAGGAGTTCAAGACCGGCTGCCCATGGGAACTTCTATACGCAGATGATCTAACGCTCATAGCTGATTCAATGGCTGAACTAGAGAAGAAATTCCAAACATGGAAGCATGGCCTAGAATAAAAAGGCCTTAAAATTAACCTGTCTAAGACTAAAGTTCTAGTTTGTAGGAAGGAAAATAGGGCACTGGTCGCATCTGGGATGGCCATGCTGTGTGTAGGAAAGGAGTAGGCAGCAACTCCATTTTATGTCCGAAATGCAAAGTATGGGTGCATAAAAGATGTAGTGGGATCACAGGTAAGCTAACTAAGAATATAGATTATATATGTGGCCGGTGCTCTGGTGCAATAAGTAGGAGCAAGTGCCCACAGAATACTAGCTCATTCCATTGCACAGATGGTTCTATAGAAATAGTGGACACCTTCCGTTACCTGGGTGACAAAATCAGCAGTGGTGGAGAGTGCTCTGAAAGTACAATAGCTAGAGTCAGAACGGGATGGAAAAAGTTCAGAGAGCTTATACCACTATTGGCCGCTAAAGGGTTCTCTCTACAAATGAAAGGCAGGCTGTATGATGCCTGCATACGAACAGCAATGTTACATGGCAGTGAGACTTGGGCATTGTGTGCAGAGGATATACGCAGACTGGAGAGGAATAAAGCGTGCATGCTCCGTTGGATGTGTAATAGTAATATACAGGAACGGCAAAGCATAAATGAACTAAGGGAGAAATTAGGAATAAGAGGAATCAGATGTTGTTTACTCGAAAGAAGACTACGTTGGTATGGTCACGTGATGCGCATGTAAGACGACAGCTGTATAAAAAAGTGCAGGGCGATAAAAATAGACGATAGCCACGGAGTAGGCAGACCCAGAAAAACCTGGGACGACTTGATAAATTCCGACCTCACACACTTACACCTCTCCAAGACAATGTCACTGGACCGAGATCTTTGGCGCTACACAGTAATACAGAAGACCCGCCTTGCCTAAGTACAAAGCGAAACCTACAGTCAGTAGGCACCTCTAACAAAAATACACCCCCGCCCCACCACCCCCACTCCCATCCACACCACCCCTCTCGATGTAAAGTTATGTTGGTCCGAAATAAATGAGATCGTGTAGGTGTCACGAGAAAAAAACACACAGTCCACGCTGTAATGTGGCCACGTAGGTAACACGGTAAAAACCTCCCAGTCCACACTGTAAACGTGGTTGGTGTTAGGAAGGGCATCCAGCCATAGAAAACCCGCCAGACAGTCCTATACGAGCAAGACAACCAATCTTGCCCCAAGTGGGAAAACTCCCGTCCAAACCCATGCAAGCGTGGAAGATGGACGTTAAATGATATGATGATGATGATGATGATATATATATATATATATAAATAAAACGAGAAGAAAGAAGAATACTGCGTGGTTGCACATGGGTTACATATGATAAAATTAGTCCCTCGTCAGTGATTTGCCAACCATCATTGATATTTCATCGCATTAAAAATCATATACCTCAGGTTGGTGCGAGCAATAACTAAAAAAAGCTATTGTGACAAGTAAATCGCGCAAAGCGAGTGAGACCAGTAAACAACATAGAAGGATAAAAGCAAACCGAAGATAGGAAAATAAACAAGCAACATGGTTATCCGGTCAGCATAATCTGGGTGGATTTCATGAGCGATCAAGATATATATATATATTAGAGCCCCTAATGACACTGTCAAGGAGCAGCCTGGTCGTTATGACTCTGCTGGCTTAGAGCCACAGAGAGGGCCAGTGGATGATGGATCAGCTGTCTCTGAGACAAATATAAAGAATGCAGTTTTGTCCTGCAGAGGAGCCATCAAAATGGGCACTTTGAATGTGAGGACTATTCGAACGCTGGAGAAGAGAGAGGAGTTGGGACATCTGTTCGAGGAGAGTGGTATACAGATACTTGCGATCCAAGAACACAGGATTCTACACGATGAGCCCGTGAGGAGTGTGATGATCGGGAGGAAGAGCCAGCTCATCACTACATCGGCAGTGAAGAACACAACAAATGCTGCAGTAGGAGGAGTGGGTTTTGTGTTCAGTGCAAAAACCAATCTGTTGGTGAGGGAAATAATGCCTATCTCCCCGCGAGTGTTGAGGGTGACCTTCAATGGAAACCCAAGACTGACAGTCATCTCAGCCTATAGTCCAACCGAGGGGGACAGTGATGTGAATGCCGAGGAGTTCCATGAGGAAGTGTGTAGAGCTGTCAACACCACTCAGGCACACAATATCCTGCTTGTTTTGGGGGACTTCAATGCACATCTGAGTAAGGAGGGCAGTGAAGATCCTTGCTGGTACTTCCATAACAACACCAACCGAAATGGAAGACTACTGAGAGACACCCTGCTGGAGGCGAACTTGATGGCGACCAACCTAAGGTTTAGGAAGAATCTGGGGAAGATGTGGACCTACATCTCAGATATGCACCTGTCCAAGTCCCAGATTGATTTCATTCTGGTGAGGAAAAAGTGGCGGAATAGTGTTCTGAACACGGAACCATACAGCTATTTCAGTACACTGGGTAGTGACCACCGGCTTGTTATGAGTGAGGTCCGCGTGAGCTTAAGAAAGAGCAAGGCTCAGCCCCGGAGAACAATCTATGACTGGGGAGCTTTCAAGGAAGATGATAAGCTACAGGAGAGGTTCACAGTGGAAGTGAGAAACAGGTTTAGTGCTCTGTGTGGAGAGTCAGAGGAGAGAGAGATTGGATGGACTGAGGAGAGTGTGACGGGGAGGTACGGGCACTTCACCAATGCAGTGGCGAAAGCAAGTGAAACCCTGGTGCCGAGGAAAAAGAACAAAGGGAAGCACGTCAGCTCTGCAGACCCAAAAGTGTGTGCAGCCAGAGAACACCTGAAAGCTGCCAGGGACCAATTCTATGCTGATCCTACGGAGGAGAGGATGGAGACTGTGGAGGTGATGAGGGAAGAGCTCTGTACCGCTTACACTGAGGTCAGAGAGGAGGCACTGATAGAGAAGATCAGAAGTGTGGAGAGAGCGGTTGACAGATCTGGATGTAAGGAGAGCTGGATGATCATCAACGAGATCACAGGGAGGAAGAAAAGGTGTTCGAGTCAGATCCAGGGAACGGGGCCCGAGGATAGGAAGAGGAAATGGCTAGACCATTTTAGGACCCTACTAGGAGAGCCACCCTCCACAGCCCAGAGCACTGGGGAGATCAGGCGGCTGTTTGAGGAACTGGATGTTGAGACAGAGTCCTTCACCAGAGAGGAGCTTCAGAGAGCCAAGAAGAAGATCAAGGAGGGCAAGGCTCATGGAGAAGATGGAGTAGCATCAGAGGTGATGAAGTGGTGTGATTTTGATGATATCATCCTGGGGTTCTGTAACGGGGCACTGGAGAAAGGAGTTGCCCCGAATCAGTGGAGGATCAGTAACATCGTCCCAGTGCCAAAGAAGGGAGATCTCTCTAACACCAACAACTACCGGGGGATCTCACTGACGTCACTTGTGGCAAAGACCCTCAACAGGATGATTCTTAACAGGATCCAGCCTGAGATGGAGAAGAAGCTCAGGGACAACCAGAACGGCTTCAGAGAGGGTAGATCAACCACCAGTCACATCCTGATGCTGAGGAGGATATTAGAGGGAGCTAGAGCAAAGTGCCTTCCTGCGGTCATGGTTTTCATTGACTTTAGGAAGGCCTTTGATTCTGTGGACCGTTACTGCCTGATGAAGATCTTGCGGGCTTATGGAATCCCCAAGAGGATAGTGGACCTGATATCACTGCTCTACACCAACACCAAAGCCCAAGTCATTACACCTGATGGGATGACAGAGTTCTTTGAGATACTGGCTGGAGTGCTCCAGGGAGATACATTGGCTCCCTACCTTTTTATCATCGTAGTGGACTATTGTATGCGCCTTGCACTGGAGAAACACCAGGACTCTGGCTTTACTGTAGCACCGGCTCAGAGCAGGAGAGTTGGGGCGAAAAAGGTATCGGATGCTGAATTTGCCGACGACATAGTTTTGGTGACAAATACAGTGAAGGAGGCAGAGGATTTGATGCGGGAGGTTGAGACTGTGTCGATGAGTGTGGGGCTGAGAATGAGACTAAAACAAAATATCTGGTAGAGAATGTTGAGAAGCCAGAGGGGATCACTAATGTAGGCGGGAAGCCGCTGGAATTGGTTGAGGACTTCCTGTATTTGGGAGCAGAGATTGGGAATACGGAAGATGATGTGGTTGAGAGGAAGAGCAAGGCCTGGGCGGCGTGCCACAGCTTGAGATCGGTGTGGAAGTCGGACCTTCGTAGAGACCTGAAAATCCGCCTCTTCATTGCTGTAGTGGAGTCTGTGCTGCTGTGTGGGTCTGAGACTTGGACACTGACCAAGAGACTCACTCAGATGGTGGATGGGTGCTACACGAGAATGCTGAGGATGGCTCTGAACATTAATCAGTATACACTGAGGATGAAAAACTCAGAGCTGTATGGGAGCCTCCCAAAAGTCAGCTCAAAAGTGACACAGAGGAGACTGAGGTTGGCTGGACATGCTCACCGACATCCAGAGTTGACATTGCACTCCGTGCTCCTTTGGGAGCCCCTACATGGACACACTGGAAGAGGAAGACCAAGGTTAACATATGTTGATGCCCTAAGGACAGACACTGGTCTGTTGGAGACGCAGGACATGGCAGCGATAATGAGGGACAGAGACCGCTGGAGAGAACTCGTCCATGGATCTCGGGAATTTTACCCGCCTTAGATAGATATATATATATATATATATATATAGAGAGAGAGAGAGAGAGAGAGAGAGAGAGAGGCACATGGCTTAGAGCATTGGCCTTGCAATCGAAAAGTTGTGAGTTCAATTCTCAGACCAGGTGATGTGTTGTTTCCTTCAGCAAGACACTTTATTTCACATTGCTCCAGTTTACTCAGCTGTAGAAATGAGATGATAGCGACTGGAGTCCATATCATTCCACTGCAAAGTGGTCGTGGAGGTGCTACGGGAAAAAAGCACCCACCACTCACTGTAAATGAGGTTGGTGTTAGGAAGGGCATCCAGCTGTAGAAATCAAGCCAGAATCATTTCCCGTCCCACCCTTACAAGCAGGGAAAAGCGGACGTAAAATGATGATGATGATGATATATATATGTATATATATATATATATATATATATATACATATAGTAATAATAATAAAATTGAAGACTAGAATCCATCACAAATCTAATTTTCCGAACAACCCCTCTATTCGGCTTATTAACCCTACGAAGTCCGATTTAGGTAGACTTAGTAAAACGATTCTTGATAGAATTATACCTGAAATTAGAAGTTTGGCCCCTCTCGCACTGTGGAACAATTCTTTCGCGGTGATTGATTGGTTCAACGGCATATGTAACAAGGAACATTGCCGTTTTATCCAATTCGACATCAACAAGTACTACTCCTCCATCACTTTACCACTTCTCCTTAGAGCTATCAATTTCGCTAAAACACTCACAGTGGTTAAGGATTTTGAAGTTGATGTCATCCTTAATGCCCGAAAGTCGGTGATTAATTTCGACGACTCTATTTGGATTAAAAAAGCCAATAGTAGCCCATTCGACGTGAGTATGGGCGCCAGTGACTCTGCGGAGGTTACTGATCTTATTGGCCTTTTCCTTCTTTTCTCTATCAAGGACGAATTCCGCAACGCGGGCGGTGGTTTGTACCGTGACGATGGTCTTTTGACCATGACTAAGTGCGGACCTCGTGCTTGCAACAGGTTCAGAAAAGAACTCACAGCCTTCTTCAAAGGCTTCAACCTCTCTATACAGGTTGAGGCCAATCTCTCGGTCGTTAATTACCTCGACGTTACCCTCAATTTATTGAATGGGTTGTATTACCCGTATAGAAAGCCGAATGATATGCTTAATTACATAAGTAAGCATTCCAACCATCCTGCCAGCATAACCAAGAACCTGGTAAGAAACGTTTCGTTGAGGCTCTCCCGTCTTTCCACCAACGAGCGCATTTTCAACGACCATTCCACTTATTACAATGAAGCTCTTGCTCGAAGTGGATTTGTCGATAAGGTAGCATATACAGAGTACGAAAATAGACCTAGAAGAAATAGATCCCGTCGCATTTGTTGGTTTAACCCACCATATAATATGGAGGTAGCCACACCATTAGCTAAGATCTTTCTTTCCCTTATTACGAAGCATTTTTCCCCCTACACATAAATATAGTAAAATTTTTAATAGAAATACTATTAAAATTTCTTACTCTACGACTCCTAACCTTGCACATAACATCACAGCTTCAAATTTAGCTAAACTACCTAGCCGTAGGAACACGTGCAACCCTGTAGTTAGTACTAATTGTAATTGTAGGAATCGGGTTGATTGCCCCCTATCCGGGAAATGCCTCTCTAGTAACATTGTCTACAAATGTAAGGTTGTAACACCCACGTCCTGTAGGGCCTACATAGGGTTAACCGCCAATAGTTTCAAGCAGCGTCTTTACATGCATACCCATTCTTTTCGTTACCCTCTAAGAAGGAATATGACGTCACTTTCAGCTTATATCTGGAGTCTAAAAGACAACCGCACCCAATATAAGTTACACTGGGAGATCCTAGCTAGGGCTAGATCGTATAACGGAAATAAAAGACCATGTGACCTCTGCGCCGCTGAGGCCCTGGAAATACTCTATGCCACAGACCACATCTTAAACAAAAAATCTGAGGCAATTTCGGCTTGTAAACATAAATTGCACAAAACTTTCCTGTATTACAGCCCCACGTTATACCCTAACGGATAGCACGATCTATACGTGGGTATTTTACATCTTGATGTGGGAGCTAAGTATATGTTTTGTTTATTCCTTTACTTATTTGCATAGGTAAGTATATATTACCCGTATGTTTTGTGAAGGTATATATACCTTCTTGTACGTATATTTGACTGTTATGGCGTATAATTCTGGTATTTAGGGTTTGGCTATGTGTATACGGGATTTTTGCGTCTGCGTGAGTATGCAGGTTCGTACATATGGTGAGTGTGTGTATATGTGTACCTCTTGTAGTTGACTTACGTCTCCGAAATTCGTGTATTTATATGTAGGTATGCGTGTGCGCTTGTTATATACGTATTTATTTACTTATATACGTTTATATAATTATTTATTTATTTGTACACAAGCACACACACACACACACATATTTATATGTGCGTGGTTTTGTATACGGATGGTAAGGTTTTGCGTATGCTTGTGTATGTACGTATCTGTTTGCGTGTATGTATTTATTTGTTTCTATTACTTCTGTATTGTATTTATTTACTTTGTTCTTAACTCCGTAGCGGAGATTCATTTGGTCTCCTAGTTAGAATTTTAGTCTATGACTTCTGCTATACCATTTACGTGGTTTTGTCTTTGCGTGCTATTGTTCTCTATGCTCCACATATGACTTATTTCTTCGTTTTTTCATTTATTGCCAGAGAACGTCTCTATGCACCACCTAAGAGAACATTAGTCTACGACCTCTTTTATACCATAAACGTGGTTCTGTCTTTGCGCGTAATTGTTTTTCACCGCTCCTATCAATGACGTATTATTCGTTTTTTCCCGTTCTTTGCCAGTGAACGTTACCACGAACCAAAGTATCGCCTTCCTGTCTTCCTCCGGTTGCAACGTTTTTTGAAATATCCAGTTCTGCGTTTACAGATTGACTTTGTTAGTTTCAGAAGATCCCGTTAAGGGTGAAAGCAGCGATTCTTTGCTTAAACTTTAATCTGTTATTTTAATAAATATATATACATATATATATATATGCATATATATATATTGTTATACTTGGGGAGGGTCATATTGCCAGAATTAATAACAGAACACACTCAGTTTGGTTGGTTTTCGCTTCTGTGTCTTTTATATTGGTTAATTTAATTTAATTTATTCGGTCCTCAATGTTACCATTGACTGGCCAACGGTCAAAAATACAGATACAATATAGACACAAACACATAAATATAGTCTAACAAAGTTATTTCGTTGCACATCTGCAACATCATCAGTGGTGCTATTATGTTTCCTCCCGTTGTATTGTATGCTTACGCCATCTTTATTTAGTCTGTTTATTTATTTATTTATTTATTTGTTTTGGTTTTTTTTGTCTTTTCTGCGCATGCGTTTGCGTGCGTGTATAGTGTTTTGTTTGACGTGTGTTCGTGTTTGGGTGACTGTGTATTGGTTATTGTATTCTATCTTAGTTTGCTAGTGTGTGTTTATATGTGCTTGTTGTTACTGTGCTTGTGTATGTATTTATTTATTTATTTATACTTCTCTTAGGTCAGTGTTGTTTGTTTGGGTGTTGTTGTTATTCCATTCATTTTTTTCAGTTTAGCCTTGGCCTTCTAAGTTCTATTTCACTGGCCTCTCTGATTTGCCTATCTGCTGGGTCATTTCTATGTTTAGATATTTTTCTATGTTGTCTATGTTACTGCCGTGTTGTTGTCTGGCATGTTCGTATAGTACTGAACCGTTTTTTCGTCCTTTTAGTCCCCCCTCCCCCCCTGTTGGTCTATCCTTTCACCTATTCTACGAGCTGTCTCGCCTATGTATGTTATTGTCATGTTTCTGCAAGTACCTTCTGTACATCTTATCCTATAGACTATGTTTCTAGTTTTACAGTTTATACGGGGTTTACTTTACATAACAATATTTATTTCGACACACGATTTCATATAAAAAACCTCGCAAAACTAATATATATATACATGTAAAAGGTAAACAGAAATAACAACACAATCGGTACAGTACATTCATCAGAGGGAGGAATGAGAGATAAAATAGATTAAGGGGACAGATATATATATACATGGAGGCACATGGCTTAGTGGTTAGAGCATTGGCCTTGCAATCGAAAGGTTTTGAGTTCAATTTTCAGAGCAGGCGATGTGTTGTTTCCTTGAGCAAGGCACTTTATTTCACATTGCTCCAGTTTACTCAGCTGTAGAAATGAGATGATAGGGACTGGTGTCCCTATCATTCCACTGCAAAGTGGTCGTGGAGGTGCCACGGCAAAAAAAGCACCCAGCACTCACTGTAAATGAGGTTGGTTAGGAAGGGCATCCAGCTGTAGAAATAAGCCAGAATCAGTTCCCGTCCCACCCTTGCAAGCAGGGACAAGTGGACGTAAAATGAAATGATGATGAAATGATGAATGATGATGGTATGTATGTATGTATGTATGTATGTATGTGTGTGTGTGTGTGTGTGTGTGTGTGTGTGTGTGTGTGTATGTATGTATGTACGTACGTATGTGTATATATATATATATTAGGGATACTATTTATGGTTATGTATATATTAAAACTTTTTATAGTTATGTATATTTTAAACCCTAAACAGTGAAGGTCAGTAATTTATTACTACCTTATTACCAGTAAGATAAATAGCTCAATGTAATAACATCAGTTGTTCTACAGAGCAGTTATATAGAATTCACAAGAATCAAAGCTATGTTCAAAGCATTTATTCACTTACAATTGTTTCATCCAAACCTAGGCTTGGAGTCTTCGGAGCATTTTTCAATGTTTGTACACATAATTGACCTCCTTTCCAACACAAGAGACATACAGATACATATATATATATATATTGATGTACATTGGAGTGACATATATTATACTATACTATTTTTGTACAGCAATTCAAATTCAAAATCAAAATCAAAATCAAAATTAATATACATTTGGCAGATAACACAGATAATGCAAGAGGATAGTTTGATAGTCAGATCTAGTAGGTAGTGTATGCGTTAGTTACACATGGAGCATGCAAGTGTGTCTCATTTTTATACTATTATTGTGTGGCAGGGTGTTACGCGTAATGCAAGCACTTTAAGTGGGTAAGCAAGATTATTATGGTGGTTATAGTGGTAAGGTATTTTTTGTATAGAACAAAAAAGTATGTGTGCAGAAAAATAAAAATAAAAAGAAGAAGCAAAAGAAAGTTATGGTTTTCGTATCCCCCACCATTTTCACATTCAGAAAAAGTAAGAAATACTTTCTACATCCATCACATAAGTAACGATGATTCCGTATTGAATGTTTGATGTATTAAAATAAATTATTTTAGCGTATTGAGGCTCCGTGTTATTTAATCCAAGTTTATAGAATAGGTTGATTCTGCTGCGAGAATTTACAGCGGTTTATTACCCGGAAGTATGTGTGTAATTAAGGGGAGGTAACTAGCCGAATCTCATAACTAAATTCATTGTTCTAACATACATTATAAGGCGCCTCAATTGAGTCCCTTATATAGACGGTTATACATTTATATCTAGTTTCCAATTTTAAATACAGTCTACTCTATCATGATGTACTAAAGGTATCTATATTAAGTTGATTACTCCCTATTATATAGTGCTACAATTGAATATTCCATACAAAGTGCCATACCTTTATATCAAAGTTCACTGTAAATGCAGTCTACTCTCAGAACATATCAGGGGACCTATTAGAATTTTGTCTACATAACCCCTGGCAAGTTATGGAGCAGCGTATGGCTGTTTGCATGGCAAAACAAAATACATCTCTAGGGTAGACAAATACATCTCACATTTACAATGTCATTAATCTATCCATCAAGTTATACTTGCATATACAATTCATACATAATTCATTGCAGCACCCTACATATAAGTTAGACATATCTCTTATGTTAATAAATTAATCTTATATATCCAATGTTTATTTGATTTTTTATTAAGGAGGTTATGGTTTGAGAAGATTATAGTATGGGTCTCTAGTAGACAGAGGTTACAGAATTTATTAGGTGGTTTGTACGATGCCGCCTACCTATCACTTCCCATTTAAGTGTATAAGATCTATTTCTAGTTTTTAGATAGTGTATGTAGCTAGATAGTGAAGTGGAGTTGGCTAGACTGTGTTTTTTGAAAGAATGGAGGTGTGAATTGTATCTGGTTTTGAAGCAGTTCGAAGTAGAGCCTATATAGGTTTCAGAAGAGTTGCTAGTTCTGACGGTGCATGAGTATATGATGTCCTTGATTGAGCAGTTTTTATCTAAAGGGCAGGTTCTATTAGATCTACAGTTACAATTATTTTGGATGTTAACCTGCCGGTTATTATGTTGTGTGTGTAGAAGTCTGGTTGCTACGTATTGCATTATGGCTATGGGGGTAGTCGCTCCTAGCGTTATTGCTTTCACTACTGCTATTACTATTATTACTATTGATATTAGGGTTTGCAGGTATTACATTGTTTTGAAGGTTTACCCCCTGCTGTGTTTTAGTTTGTTGGAAGTAAGTATTAATTTTTCTTTTATTGCTACTAGCTATGTGGTATGCTATGTTAGGCGTGGTAGAGTAGGAGATTTTAATGGTGTTTTTATTTATAAGACTGGTACTTGTGGCCAGATGGGAAGTTTTTATCTAGGAGTGAGAAGAAAGCCTTAGGTAGGTTGGTAGAGACGTTTAGATTGAAAGGGGGGTTGAAAAATGTATTATTTCTTCTATTTTTGTTTTTTATGTCTGGTGAGATTCTTCCGTTTATGGTATTTTGGTGTCCTCCCTGGTGTGGGTTACGTTTGTTGTCACCCTTCGTACTAGTGTGTGTGTGGTTATTATTCTTATTACTATTTTTCCTCATGGACATATTGTGCGAAATAATGTTGTAACTATGTGTTTTTATAGGAAGGAACTCGATCTCATTATTATGGCCTGATCTAGCTAATGCCAGATTATAGTATTGTGAGTTTTTGCTAAATATGTTTTCGTCATAAGATAGATTAGAGATTCTATTGGTTATTCCTTTAGAGATAGAGCTTAATATTGATCTAGGGTGGTTAGACTTGGTATCTACGTAAATCAGTTTTTCGTTAGGTTTATGGAATGGTGTATAAATCTTAGAGTCTAGGTAAAGGGTGGCATCTAGGAAGTTAACGTTTTTAGTGTTTTTGTCTATGGTGATATTTAGGTTATAGTTTTTGAAAGTCTTGTGCAATAGTTTTCTAGTTCTTTCTATATTAAATTTTTTATAATCTATAAGGTGCATCATCGCGGTACAAACCACCTACTAGAGACCCATACTATAATCTTCTCAAACCATAACCTCCTTAATAAAAAATCGGAAGTGTTTGCGTCGTGCCAGCACCACTTCCTGCACTCCTTCCAAAACTTTAAACCCAATATATAACAATGTCGGACTTGAACCCATCACCACTACTAACAACACACCTCAAGGGCACACCTTACACCACAACTCCACACTCTCTGATCCACCCTATCTCGACACAAATCATTCCATCTATCTATAACTTTATACCCTAGAAATATCCCCATGAACACCTACTTTTAATATAACTACTTTCAATTACTTATAATTATATAATGATACAATACAGTCTATATAAACTTTAAATACTAGATACGGCAATGAATTATTTATGCGTTTGTAATTAAATGTATGGAGTGATAACATTGGATATATATAAGACTAATTTATTAACATAAGAGATATGTCTAACTTATATGTAGGGTGCTGCAATGAATTATGTATGAATTATATATGCAAGTATAACTTGATGGATAGATTAATGACATTGTAAATGTGAGATGTATTTGTCTACCCTAGAGATGTATTTTGTTTTGCCATGCAAACAGCCATACGCTGCTCCATAACTTGCCAGGGGTTATGTAGACAAAATTCTAATAGGTCCCCTGATATGTTCTGAGAGTAGACTGCATTTACAGTGAACTTTGATATAAAGGTATGGCACTTTGTATGGAATATTCAATTGTAGCACTGTATGATAGGGAGTAATCATCCTAATATAGATACCTTTAGTACATCATGATAGAGTAGACTGTATTTAAAATTGGAAACTAGATATAAATGTATAACCGTCTATATAAGGGACTCAATTGAGGCGCCTTATAATGTATGTTAGAACAATGAATTTAGTTATGAGATTCGGCTAGTTACCTCCCCTTAATTACACACATACTTCCGGGTAATAAACCGCTTTAAATTCTCGCAGCAGAATCAACCTATTCTATAAACTTGGATTAAATAACACGGAGCCTCAATACGCTAAAATAATTTATTTTAATACATCAAACATTCAATACGGAATCATCGTTACTTATGTGATGGATGTAGAAAGTATTTCTTACTTTTTCTGAATGTGAAAATGGTGGGGGATACGAAAACCATAACTTTCTTTTGCTTCTTCTTTTTCTTTTTATTTTTCTGCACACATACTTTTTTGTTCTATACAAAAAATACCTTACCACTATAACCACCATAATAATCTTGCTTACCCACTTAAAGTGCTTGCATTACGCGTAACACCCTGCCACACAATAATAGTATAAAAATGAGACACACTTGCATGCTCCATGTGTAACTAACGCATACACTACCTACTAGATCTGACTATCAAACTATCCTCTTGCATTATCTGTGTTATCTGCCAAATGTATTTTAATTTTGATTTTGATTTTAATTTTGATCATAGTATAATATATGTCACTCCACTGTACATCAATATATATATATATGTATCTGTATGTCTCTTGCGTTGGAAAGGAGGTCAATTATGTGTACAAACATTGAAAAATGCTCCGAAGACTCCAAGCCTAGGTTTGGATGAAACAATTGTAAGTGAATAAATGCTTTGAACATAGCTTTGATTCTTGTTAATTCTATATATATATAAAGAAAAAAAGATGAAATCGAAAATGCAACTGAAGTCTTATTTTTAAAAAAATATATTTATTTGGTTCCTTTACCGGTTTCGCAGTTCTTCTGCTTTTCAAAAGTAGAGTTGAGATGGAGGGTCTGTGGTTTTTCTCACATCAGATGTGAGAAAAACCACAGACCCTCCATCTCAACTCTACTTTTGAAAAGCAGAAGAACTGCGAAACCGGTAAAGGAACCAAATAAATATATTTTTTTTAAAATAAGACTTCAGTTGCATTTTCGATTTCATCTTTTTTTCTTTATACTTTCACTCGTGTAGGGCACCTCGGTTATTTTTCATTTTGTATCGAAAGGTTGTCAGTTCAATTCTCAGACCGGGTGATGTGTTGTTTCCTTCAGCAAGACACTTTATTTCACATTGCTCCAGTTTACTCAGCTGTAGAAATGAGATGATAGGACTGGGGTCCGTATCATTCCACTGCAAAGAGGTCGTGGAGGTGCCACAGAAAAAAAGCACCCAGCCCACACTGTAAAGTGGACATATAGACGCCACGGAAAAAAAGCACCCAGCACTCACTGTAAATGAGGTTGGTGTTAGGAAGGGCATCCAGCTGTAGAAATCAAGCCAGAATCAGTTCCTGTCCCACTCTTGCAAGCAGGGAAAAAGCGAACGTACAATGAAATGATGATGATGATGATGATATGCATATGTTCTACATATGCATGTTCTACAACGCGAGGACCAAAAACGTGAGGTGTTCAGGATTGCTAGGCAAAGTGTCAAGGAAAACCGTGATATTGTCAGGGAGAAGTGTGTACTTAATGATGACGGCGTACTTGCCATCACCGACGCTGATAAGAAGGTAGCTTGGAAGTGTCACTATGAAAGGCTACTAAATGAGGAGAATAAATGGGAGAAAGACAGTCTCCCCCACATCGACCTAATAGAGGGACCAGCAGTGTTAGTCGAGGGTAGTATAATAAGTAAGGCAATCAAAGATATTAAGGCGGCTGGGCCTTCGGAAATAGTTGCCGAGATGCTGAAGGCATCTAGTACGGTGGGACACACCATGGTCACCCGGATAGTCAACCAAGTCGTACAGAATGGGGTTGTTCCGAAGGACTGGCGTAGCAGCATCATCGTTAACTGTTATAAAGGTAAAGGAGATGCCCTAGATAGGAGTAACTATAGAGGCATTAAATTAATCGACCAGGTCATGAAGGTCACGGAAAAAGTAATAGCGCAACTAATCAGAGAGAGAATTGATCTAGATGAAATGCAGTTCGGGTTTGTGTCAGGCAAAAGTACCACAGACGCTCTTTTCATTGTACGACAACTACAGGAGAAGTACCTAGCTAAAAGTAAACCCCTATACTTAGCTTTTGTCGACTTGGAGAAAGCCTTCGACAGAGTCCCCCGTTCCATTATCTGGTGGGCTCTTAGAAAACTAGGTGTTGACGAATGGCTTGTGAGAGCTATACAAGCCATGTATAAAGAAACAGTGAGCAAGGTTAGAATTAACAACGAATATAGTGAAGAGTTTAGTGTAAAAGTTGGCGTCCATCAGGGCTCTGTTCTCAGCCCCCTACTATTTATTATTGCCCTTCAGGCTATAACAGAGGAGTTCAAGACCGGTTGCCCATGGGAACTCCTATACGCAGATGACCTAACACTCAATGGCCGAGCTAGAGAAGAAATTCCAAACACGGAAGCACGACCTAGAATCAAAAGGCCTTAAAATTAACCTGGCTAAGACTAAAGTTCTAGTTTCTAAGAAAGGAAATAAGGCAGCGGTCCCTTCCGGGAAGTGGCCATGCTCAGTGTGTAGGAAAGGCGTAGGTAGAAACTCCATTTTGTGTCCCAAATGCAAAGTATGGGTGCATAAAAGATGTAGTGGGATCACAGGTAAGCTAACTAAGAACATAGATTTTACATGTGGCCGGTGCTCTGGTGCAATAAGTAGCAGCAAGTGCCCACAAAATACTAGCTCTTTCAACTGCGCAGAGGGTTCTATAGAAATAGTGGACAGCTTCCGTTACCTGGGTGACAAAATCAGCAGTGGGGGAGGGTGCTCTGAAAGTACAGTAGCTAGAGTCAGAACTGGATGGAAAAAGTTCAGAGAGCTTATACCACTATTAGCCGCTAAAGGGTTCTCCCTAAAAATGAAAGGCAGGTTGTACGATGCCTGCATACGAACAGCAATGTTGCATGGTAGTGAGACCTGGGCATTGTGTGCAGAGTATATACGCAGACTAGAGAGAAACGAAGCTTGCATGTTCCGCTGGATGTGTAATAGTAATATACGTGAACGGCAAAGCATAAACGAACTAAGGAAAAAATTAGAAATAAGAGGGATCAGATGTTGTTTACTCGAGAGAAGGCTACGTTGGTATGGTCACGTGATGCGCATGAAGGCCGATAGCTGTATAACAAAGTGCAGGGCAATAAAGATAGACGGTAGCCACGGAATAGGCAGACCCAGAAAAACCTGGGACGAGCTGATAAATTCCGACCTCACACACTTACACCTCACCAAGACAATGTCACTGGACCGAGACCTTTGGCGGTACTCAGTAATAGAGAAGACCCGCCTTACCTAAATACAAAGTAAAACCTACTACAGTCAGTAGGCATCTTTAACAAAATACACCCCCGTCCCACCATCCCCACCCCATCCACACCCCCCCTTTCAATGTAAAGTTATGTTGGTGCCACAACATCCAGGCCGAAATAAATGAGATTGTGTAGGTGTCACGTCAAAAAAACACACAGTTCACGCTGTAATGTGGCCGTGTAGGCAACACGGTAAAAACCTCCCAGCCCCACACTGTAAATGTGGTTGGTGTTAGGAAGGGCATCCAGGTGTAGAAAACCCGCCAGATAGTCCTATGCGAGCAAGATAATCACTCTTGCCTCAAGTGGGAAAACCCCCGTCCAAACCCATGCAATCGTGGAACACGGACGTTAAACGATGATGATGATGATGATGATATATATATAAATATATAACATCATCATCATCCTTTTATGTCCGCTTTTCATGCTTGCAATGGTTGGACGGGTCCTATTGCACATCCAACGGAGCATGCTTGCCTCATTTCTCTCCAGCCGTCGCATTTCCTCTGCAGTTGCTGCCCAAGTCTCACTACCATACAGCATCGCGCATCTCACACAGGCATCATATAACCCTCCTTTCGTACTCAGGAAGAAACCCTTCTTTGTCAACAGAGGAAGCAGCTCCCTAAACTTCTTCCAACCCGTCCTTATTCTAGATACTATGGCCTCGGAACAACCCCTCCCATGCTAATCTGATCACCTAGGTACCGGAAGCTATCAACCACTTCTATAGCACCCACCTGCATTTGAAAAATGTGTCTATCAATGCGACTTCTACAGAGAAATGAAACAAGCATGCTCCGTTGGATGTGCAATGTCAATGTGCGTGAACGTCCAAGCATAGATGAGTTAAGAGACAAACTGTGTATAAGAGGGATAAGTTGTAGTGTGCGGGAGAGAAGACTGAAATGGTATGGACATGTGATGTGCATGGAGGATGAGCGCTGGGTAAAGAAGTGCCAAGAGATGGTATAGACATGTGATGTGCATGGAGGATGAGCGCTGGGTAAAGAAGTGCCAAGAGATGGTATGGACATGTGCATGAAGGATGAGCGCTGGGTAAAGAAGTGCCAAGAGATGGTATGGACATGTGATGTGCATGGAGGATGAGCGCTGGGTAAAGTACCAAGAGATGGTATGGACATGTGATGTGCATGGAGGATGAGCGCTGGGTAAAGAAGTGCCAAGAGATGGTATAGACATGTGATGTGCATGGAGGATGAGCGCTGGGTAAAGAAGTGCCAAGAGATGGTATGGACATGTGCATGAAGGATGAGCGCTGGGTAAAGAAGTGCCAAGAGATGGTATGGACATGTGATGTGCATGGAGGATGAGCGCTGGGTAGAGTGCCAAGAGATGGTATGGACATGTGATGTGCATGGAGGATGAGCGCTGGGTAAAGAAGTGCCAAGAGATGGTATGGACATGTGATGTGCATGGAGGATGAGCGCTGGGTAAAGAAGTGCCAAGAGATGGTATGGACATGTGCATGGAGGATGAGCGCTGGGTAAAGAAGTGCCAAGAGATGGTATGGACATGTGATGTGCATGGAGGATGAGCGCTGGGTAAAGAAGTGCCAAGAGATGGTATGGACATGTGATGTGCATGGAGGATGAGCGCTGGGTAAAGAAGTGCCAAGAGATGGTATGGACATGTGATGTGCATGGAGGATGAGCGCTGGGTAAAGAAGTGCCAAGAGATGGTATGGACATGTGCATGGAGGATGAGTGCTGGGTAAAGAAGTGCCAAGAGATGGTATGGACATGTGATGTGCATGGAGGATGAGCGCTGGGTAAATAAGTGCCAAGAGATGGTATGGACATGTGATGTGCATGGAGGATGAGCGCTGGGTAAAGAAGTGCCAAGAGATGGTATGGACATGTGCATGGAGGATGAGCGCTGGGTAAAGAAGTGCCAAGAGATGGTATGGACATGTGATGTGCATGGAGGATGAGCGCTGGGTAAAGAAGTGCCAAGAGATGGTATGGACATGTGATGTGCATGGAGGATGAGCGCTGGGTAAAGAAGTGCCAAGAGATGCTATGGACATGTGATGTGCATGGAGGATGAGCGCTGGGTAAAGAAGTGCCAAGAGATGGTATGGACATGTGCATGGAGGATGAGCGCTGGGTAAAGAAGTGCCAAGAGATGCTATGGACATGTGATGTGCATGGAGGATGAGCGCTGGGTAAAGAAGTGCCAAGAGATGGTATGGACATGTGCATGGAGGATGAGCGCTGGGTAAAGAAGTGCCAAGAGATGCTATGGACATGTGATGTGCATGGAGGATAAGCGCTGGGTAAAGAAGTGCCAAGAAATCCCAGTAGAAGGAAACATGGGCAGAGGTGGTGATAGCAGACTTCAAATCGCTGAAACTTACAGAGGGTATGACGAAGGACCGTGGCAAGTGGAGAGATACTGTGCTGAATAGGACCCGTCCCACCCCAACAAGCAGGGAAAAGCGCACGTAAAATGTTGATGATGATGATGATATATATATACGTATATATATATATATATATATATATATATATATATATATATATATATATATATGCATATATGTATATATATATATATATATCATCATCATCATCATCATCATCATCATCATCACCGTTTTATGTCCGTTATTCCACGCTAGCATGGGTTAGGCAGGTTGTGCTGTTGTGGGTAGTGTCCGGTCGGCTGACCATGCCTTGCTCATATGGGAACAGATTCTGGCTTGATTTCTACAGTTGGACGCCTTTCCTAACACCAACCTCACTTACAGTGTGGGCTGGGTGCTTTTTTGCCGTGGCACCTCCACGACCACTTTGCAGTGGGAGGGTGTGGGGACATATTGTCTATATGCTTCAGCTTGTACCTATGGGAGGTCAGGTACTCTGTATTACTGCGTGACGCCAGAGGTCACGGTCGTGTGTCATCGCCTTTGAGAGGTGTAATTGGGTAAGGTCGGCTTTTATCACCTCATCCCAGGTCTTCTTGGGTCTCCCCACTCCGCGGTTTCCATCGACTTCTAGTGCTCTGCACCTTTTTATGCAGCTGTCATCCTTCATACGCATCACATGTCCATACCAATGCAACCGCCTCTCCTGCACACAGCATTTGATTCCTCTTATGCTCAGTCTCTCTCTCAATTCATTTATGCTTTGTCGTTCACGTATATTACTATTACACATCCATCGGAGCATGCAGCCTTCGTTTCTTTCTAATCTACATAAGTCTTCCACCTTCAGCGCCCAGGTCTCACTACCATGTAACATTGCTGTTCATATACATGCATCATACAGTCTGCCTTTCATTTTGAGGGTGAACCCTTTTGCAGCTAGCAGTGGTAGTAGTTCCCTAAACTTCTTCCATTCTTACCCTAGTTATTGTACTTTCTGAACACCCACCTCCGCTGCTAATTCGGTCACCTTGGTAGCAGAAGCTGTCTACTGTTTCTACAGAGCCCTCCCAGAGATTGGTGGTACTTGTTTCCTGTGGCTGTTTGCTGCTTGCTGTCCCAGCACAGCTGCTACATGTGAAGCCTACATTCTTAATTAAGCTTCCTGAGATCCCGCTACATCTCTTGTGTACCCATTGTTTGCATTTGGGGCAGAGAATGGAGTTCCTACCTACACCTTTCCTACATACTGAGCAAGGCCATTTCCCTGAGGGGATCTGGGTTCTGTTTTCTCATCTACTTACAAGGACCTTAGTCTTTGTCATGTTGACTTTGAGATCCTTTCTTTCTAGTCCCTGCTTCCAAGTTTGGAATTTCTTCTCCATTTATATATACATATATATTTATATATGTATATATGTATATATATATATATTTATATATGTATATATGTATATATATATACATATATATATATATATACATATATATGTATATACATATAGACATATATATGTATATATGTATATACATATATATGTATATATATATATGTATATATATATATATGTATATATATATATATATATATATATATATATATATATGTATATATATGTATATTTATATATGTATATATATATGTATGTATATATATATGTATGTATATATATATGTATATATATGTATATATATATATATAAGGTCATCAATGGCGTGGATGACCGGATAAGCCTTCAGTCAGCCCTACTGGCTGTTACCCAATGTGCGGAAAAGAACATGTGAACGAAGACAAATTCGAACTGATCCACTTTGGAAAAGAGGATGCTCTGAAACTCCCGTACTCTCCGGTGAAACTCTCGCGGCATCTAACAACATCAGAGACTTGGGAGTAACTGTGGACAGCAACATAAGCTGGGCCACGCATATAAGCAGCAAAGTTGACATGGCCCGCAGAATGTGTTCCTGGATCCTCAGAACCTTCCAGTCGAGAGATTCCCACACCATTATCTTTCTCTTCTCCACTTTTGCCCGACCACACCTTGAATACTGTTGTCCACTGTGGTCTCCCCACATGAAACAAAGTATCATGAAACTTGAAGCTCCCCAAAGGGCAATCACGAAAAAGATAGATGGCATGTCAGACCTTGACTACTGGGGTCGACTAGAAAAGCTGAAACTTTACTCACTCCAACGTCGCCATGAGCGTTATATTATCTGCATGATGTGGAAAATGTTTCATCAGCACTGCCCAAATGATGTTGGCATCACCTTCAAGATACACCCAAGGCTTGAACCCCGTGCTATCCGTCCCAAACAAAAATCTAAATCGCAACTCATAACAACATTACGGCACAATTATTTCACCTCAATCGGCCCTGCTCTCTTCAACATCACACCAGGACACATCAAAACAGAAACTGACCACACAAAATTCAAGAAGTCTTTGGACAAATTCCTCCAAGTAATCCCGGACAAACCACCCACACCCGGATATGTCTCCGCAAACAGTAATTCCCTTCTCGAATGGGCCATGGTGCCCAAATCCTGAAATGAAAGACTTCGCCAGGTGGTGCTATTAAGTTAGACATGGCCTGGGCTAATACTGGCCAAAACATTTCAAAGTTATTCAAAGTTATAAACATATATATGTATATATATATATATATAAACAAATAGTAAAAAGGAAAAAATTCAGTAGAAAATATTGGAGGGATTTTTTCAGCATAATATCAAAACATTTATTTGTAAAGTGGGTATTTCCATAATGCTAAAACTGGTACCGCAATTAAATGCAGAAATACCCACTTTACAAATAAATGTTTATACTGAAAAAAATCCCTCCAGCATTTTATAATAATAATAATGAAATATTGTGTACAGTGCTCAGGTGCACTACAACTCATCAAAAAGTGTATGTATAGTACATAGGGTAATGTACAAACGTCAGGAAAATAAACAGTGCATGAGTCATGATATACACATGTGTGCATGTGTATGGAAGGGGTACATCAGGTGTAGTTTCTACTGAACTTTTTCCTTTTTACTATTTGTTCATATATATCAACTCGTGTGTCACTTTTCTATATTCCATAAATATATATATATATATATATATATATATATATATATATATATATGGAGGCACATGGCTTAGTGGTTAGAGCATTGACCTTGCAATCGAAAGGTTGTGAGTTCAATTCTCAGACCGGGTGATGTGTTGTTTCCTTGAGCAAGACACTTTATTTCACATTGCTCCAGTTTACTCAGCTGTAGAAATGAGATGATAAGGACTGGGGTCCCTATCATTCCACTGCAAAGTGGTCGTGGAGGTGCCACGGCAAAAAAGCACCCAGCACTCACTGTAAATGAGGTTGGTGTTAGGAAGGGCATCCAGCTGTAGAAATCAAGCCAGAATCAGTTCCCGTCCCACCCTTGCAAGCAGGGAAAAAGCGGACGTAAAATGAAATGATGATGATGATGATGATATATATATATATATGTGAATATTTATCAAGAAAGTTAGTTATATTACTAAATCCATCCAAATTCTTGATTAAAAGAATATGCTGTACCTGTTCTCCTTGGGCTTGCCCATCCTTAATACATGCTTCAACTTGAAAACGCTCATTCGGTCCACGGAACCGAGTATCAAGACATAGATTGCTGGCTTTGTTGCGGATCTGGGAAGAAAGAGATAGATATATATGTACAAGTGTGTGTGTGTATGAGTGTGTCATCATCACCATTCTTGCATGGCCGTGTGTAAAAATGCTTTAAATCCCTTCAAGCTTTTGGTTTTCTTTTAAATACACTCACAAACTCCCAATTATGCAACGTTTAGTTTGTTGGTATGGGTATGATACAATGTTTAAGAGTTAGTTTTAGATGATTAATAAATTATGTTAAATGTGTTTTTGTAGCTGAGTAAATGTATTTCATGTGATGGGTCTTGGTTTGTTTTATTCATTTACTTTTATTTTGATGTTGGGTTGGGTTATGAGAGAAAAAGAATATATATATAGTCCAGGAACCATTATAGGCACCCGTTTTACGTGTGTTGTATTGAAGCGAATAACTATGTGTATACTCTGGGAATGTATCTTACATTGCCTATTGAGTGCGCTGAGATACAACCGGTCCTGGCATTGATAAATATGCTGGGTCCGTCAACTCCTTATTATATATATATATTCATACTCACACACATATATATTCATATTTAAACAATAAACCAAACACAATATATATACAATATATACAGATATACACACCTCACCATCAGCAATATTCGGTGGTTCAACTGGTGGATAGAATTTTGGTAAATCAAATGCAACCTCTTTCATAAACCAGCTAAAGGACTTGCAGTGTAGTCTATGCTTTATTTCAAGTTGAGCGCTAATGTCACCAGGGTTAATATCCCTATAATGAGGTCTTCGTAGATAAATATATTCTTTAAATTCATCCATCCAAACTTCAGCGACCCTTCGATAGTTCTGTAGAGGAAACAAAGGGAAAATTATGAGTGAAAAAATGTATATATATATATATATATATATATATATATATATATATAAATAGTAATAATAATAAATTTGAAGACTAAAATCCAAAGAGGGCTCGATAAGGATAGATATATATCAAATATATAAGAACCGTAGAGCAAATATTTATTAAAATAACAGATTAAAGTTTAAGCAAAGAATCGCTGCTTTCACCCTTAACGGGATATTCAGAAGATCCCGTTAAGGGTGAAAGCAGCGATTCTTTGCTTAAACTTTAATCTGTTATTTTAATAAATATATATATAAATATATATGTATGTGAGAGTGTATGTAAATGATAAAGTTATATCTGTATATATACAGAATAGAAGTAATCAAGACTGTGTAAATGAGTATATGAATTTATATATCATGGATCTTGGGTAATGACTGAAAGAATACAATTGTGAATACATGTCACTGAAATAGGGTTCCTTGGAAGGGTCTGCGGACTAATGTTACTTGATAGAGTGCGTAGCTTGGAGATTAGAGAGTCGATGCAGGTAAAAACTGGTTAAAATGTCTCAGTAAAGAATCACTGGACAGATTTTATGGGCAAAATCAACCAGCAGGAGATCCAGGGGTAGACTCTGAGCAAGATGGTTGGATAACATCCATGAGCTCAGCTGGTCTTGCTTGGAGATCCAGTCAGACCAACTGGAGACGGTTACGTCTGACAGGACCCTCTGGAAGGAATACTTAGGGACCCCGCAACCATTCCAGAATTAAGTGAGCGAAAAAGAAGTGTTTAGACATGTAAACATACCAAATACATATTTCTCTGTAAATTGAAAAAGTGATAAACCTTTAACCTGTTTTCAAGCTTAATTGGGATCTCATCAAGGATATGTATATCATCAAAACAACCACAAGGAAATACGTAATCAAAGTGTTTATATATCCTATCATTTATAATAGTATGCTGAAATGTATGTACTAATTTGCATATTATTAGTGCTCATGTCGGTAGTTAATTAATCTTCAGCACGATGTCGGTGACAAATTGCGACATGAGAGTATCTCCCCTTAATACATAATGCCGTGTCAAGGGAAGCAATTCACTAAAAAAATTCAACATGCTAAAGATTAAAATATATTAAAACTCCTTTTAATTTTAAGTAACATCAATAACAATATCTAAGGCATATATTTCTTTATTCTAACTAAAAGAAAATAGTCATTCACATATATTTGAAAAATATCTGTTGCCATCTCAACACTATCTGCATATTGACCAATGTCATATCACACCAGGCCAGCCTCCCTTTCCACAGCCTCCCTGTTCAAGTCTGTCCTCCTCTTCATGTCCACCAACAACCACTTATCACAATCATATTATAAACCTATCCAACTAATTTACAGCCACTCCACTCACGCACACTTGGTGCTTTGGAAATTTAACCATCTATGATTATACTATAACAGTCTGTGAGTTGAAATGGGTATATATCAGAATTGAGCAATTAGAGTATAAATATGTACTCTTGTGTATGATCTGGGGTGATCGCAAACTTGTAAGTGACAAGGAAGGCAATCCCTCCAATAAATGAAACAGCATGGGGTAGATATGGACTCCATAAGTCATGGGGAAGGCAGCCTATTAGGAGGCTAGTTGCTCTGAATAAAATAAAACTGCAAAAAGCGAATGGACAAACAGACAGATAGATAGATAGGTTGGTAAAAAGACATTCATAAATCGACAGGTATACAGATAGACAGACAGGTAGCTAGACAAACTTACAGATAGATAGATAGATATATTTCTTTATTAGCCACAGGGGCACAAAAGAAGGGGACAAATACAAAGGGGGAAGTTTACATACAATAAAAACGTGTAAAATGTTATCACAGATGGAATTTAAAAGTTAGTCGATTTTCCCCAATAGAGGGAGACAGTTTATATGGGTAACACATACCCCCGAAAAAAATGTGCAACCCTCATCTCCAGGAGTACGAAGAGCTTGTACTCCTTTCCTCTCCTCCTCCTTTTCCTCAATCTACAGGCTGATATAGAGAGAAGGCCCATTACAGATAGATAGATAGATAGATAGATAGATAGACAGATAGATAGTTAAATAGGTAGATAGATGTTCTTTTTATTATCTGAAGATAGAGAGATACATAGATCAATAGCTATTGATAGCAGCAACCTTACTACAGATAATCTCATTGACATTGTTTGAGACAGAGAGGTAAAGAGGAAAATAGCGAGGGGTCACAGAGAAAAGTGGTTTATAAGTATGTCTTTGGTAGTGTACAAAATAATTCATTAATAAAGTATAATTGTCAGAAGTAATAAAACAGTTTATCTACTATATATTTGAGAGTGTATGTGTGTATGTCATTGAAAGGTTCAAAAACAGTGTGACCTAGAGAAAAACTGACTTGATTTTCGAAATCTGTATTCCCCAAGAAGGTTTTGGGATGTATGGAGTTTCTTGATTACAAAAAGAATAAAAGAAAAACAAAAAATATAAAATATACTGTAAATCACTGTTACTGTGACAATTTAAGTAGTCTGACTTTTATTGACCATCTTGTGTGTTGCTTCAACTTTATTCCAGCCATACCATCAACAGGGGGTATTGTTTTGTTATGAAGTAGAGAATTGTCCTCACAGAGGTCACCCAATATTTATGTGAAGAACACAACAAGCCACTGACACCACTTCAACATACAGCTCCACTGAGTAAATCCCCATAGAAACCACCTTGGGAACAATTGACAATTCATGGGAATGAGCTATGGGAAATAAGTCATGGAAGATGAAGTACGGGGGAGACATTGTCTGATATAGAATAAAGAAAAATTGAAAGAAAGGCATTCTACAGTAAAAGTTACCTAGCGACAATAGTCTACTCTGCTAGCATAACAATAAAACATTGTTCACACTTTGAATCTAGCACTTTAGGCTTTCATGAGATTTATCAAGATATAAAATTAGTTGTTATTAAAAGGGTTGTCAAATAAGAAGTTCCCTATGTGTATTTTCTCATCTATTTAAGTAGAGTTATTATGGTTTAGTTACAGAATTAATTTCTTTAAATAATATTTTTCCATTTCTAGTTGGTACTTTGGATCATTTCTTAAACATATATATATATAAAAAAGGAATATTTTATATTTGATGTTTCTGTAAATTTCTAAATTTGTAATTGGTGGGATTATCCTCAGTTCCAGTTTTTGTGTTTGTTGTTTTTGTACTCTGACTTGTTCATACAAACAGTTACTGGTCTGACCAGTAAAATCCTCTTTACATGTGAGGCAGACTATACAGTATATTAGATTTTTTTATGTTTTGTGGTTCATTTCTGTATTTGTTTTAAAGGACTATCTGTTTTTTTTATTTTATCTCAGAACCAGTTTACAAATAGTTACAGACATCATTACTGCATATTTCACACTTGTTATTATCATCATCATTTTAATGTTCACTTTCTCTGCTAGCAAGGGTTGGATGGGTCTACAAAGACCAAGTCAGTACTGAAGTAAGGCTACTGACCTCCCTGACAGGCTAAAGGTCTATTATTTCACTCACATACAGTCTCACGATCTACTGAGTGCACAGGAGAAGTTGTTATGTCTTTGGCACAACTGGAGGATCCTCCCATCCCTTTGTTTGGCAAGCGTTCTATGGCTGGATGTCCTTCCAGACATCATTACTGCATATCCCAAAAGTATAATCACTAAAAAAATCTAAAATTATTTTCTGATGTAATTATGCTCATGTGTGGTAATTATTTAGGGTCTTTGGTATTTGCTGTTGATGATTGAGGTTTCTTTCACTAGATCTGAAACATACGGGAGTGGATTGACTATGAAGGAGTGATGCTAGAGCTGTGAAATCTTACAAGCAATAATTTCAACTCTTCTTAAATAACAGCAATGTTTCCTTCCAGGTAAACCGACACCTGACTGTTCAAAGAAGACTTCAAAAGTAACTAGTAGTGACTTCTCTTAAAAGTGCACAAAATTTGGCCTCGTGGTTCTATCCTGCAGAAAAAAGGTTTACCCTCAAGAACATTCATACTGACATGGTTGCTATATTAACGGATGACAACCCATGCAAGCGTGGAAGATGGACGTTAAACGATGATGATGATGATGATGATGATGATGACACTCCAACTTTTTCAACAGAACAAAAGTGGGCAGCTGAATTTTGGAGAGGAAGAGAGAGTCTTGAAGATGACGCAAGGAAAACATTGATCGTGTTCACCACATGGTGATGGATGATGGACGATTGACTATAAATCAAATAGCCAATGCTATTAGCGTATCCCATGAAAGAGTTGAGGATATTCTGCACAATGAACTTCGCATGATGAAGATTTCTGCTTGGTAGGAGCCATGTCTTCAGCCACCAGATCAAAAACGTACCAGGCTGATCACATCAAGGGAAAATCTGACATTGTTTGAGGCAGATATTTTATTCTTCTGATTTGGCCCCGACTATCATCTGTTCCCAACATGACAAACACCAAACACTTGGCTGGGAAGAAGTATTACAGTAATGATGACGTATCTGCTGGTGATGACTTTTTTTACCAACAGGATGAAAGCTTCTTCACCAATGGGATCCAAACACTGCAACACTGATGGAAGAAGTGTGTGGACTGTTAGGTGGGCTGTTGAAAAATAAACCTAATTTGATCATATTCTATGAGTATATCTTGGTCAGCCTATGAACTATTCAGCCGACCCTCATATACCTTTCCTGTTAGTCTGCCTGCTATCCCACTACACCTCTTCTATACCTAACAGTTATATTGTATACATCATGTAAAGTTTCTACCTACACCTTTTCTGAATACTGAGCAAGGCCACATCTCTGATAGGATCAGAGTTATATCTTTTTTCTTACTTAATAAAACTTTGGTTTTTCCCAAGTTTACTCTAAGCCCTTTTGATTCTAAGTTCTGTTTCCAAAGTCAGAATTTCTTCTCTAGTTCTTCCACAGACACAGTTATAAAAACCAGGTCATCAGCATACAAAAGTTTCCATGGACAGCCAGTCATAAACTTCTATTATGGCTTGGGGAACAATAACAAGAGTGGGTTGAAGACTGAACCATGATGAACACCTACATAAAGATTGAATTCCTCTCTAAACTCATTACCTTCACTGACAGCTCTTCTATACATGGGTTGCACTACTCTTACAAGCCACTCATCTAAAACTAGTTTCCTTAAGGATCATTAGATGACAGATCATGGTACTCTGTAAAAGGCCTTCTCTAGATATAGTGGCCTACACTTGGCTAGAAACTTTAGTTTCACTAAGAAGAGGGCATCTGTGGTGTTCCTGGCACAAAACCAAACTGCATTTCATCAAATTGACTCTTTTCCTAAATTAGTTGTGCTAAAACTCTTTCCGTCATTCATAACTTGGTCCATCAGATTTATGCCTTTGTTGTTGCTCCTTCCTAGAACATCACCTTTTACCTTGTAACAATTATTAAGTATACTGTAATGCCAGTCATTGTGTATGACCCCATCATGTATTACCTGATTAATTATGTAAGTGACTATCTCAGCTCCTACTTCCCCAGATTTCAGCATCTAAGCAACTATCTATGACAGTCCATCAGCTTTACCATTCTTCAACTCCGTAATTGCTTCTTTGACCCTATAACTGTCAATTTCAATAGCTGGTCCCTCTGTTGAGTCAGTTGGGATTAGTCTCTCTTCCTTCCACTCATTCTCTACATTCATCAACCTCTCATAGTAGCATTTCCAGGCCACTTTCTTTTGAGCATTAGTGACACAGCAAGCTTAAAATTCATAAAAAGAAAAGATTGTTGTCTCCAGAGGCAGTAGCTAAAAAAAAAAAGGTTTTTACACTTACCCTTCCAACAAAATCCCCAACTCCAGGGTTAGGAAAGGGGGCAAACTTTCTATATACATGACCCACTCTGGAACAAGGAGCATCTACCATTTCACCACCACACTGCCATATCTGGAAATGAAACAAAAAAATCAATTTTAGATATTTTGCTTGCTGATTGAGATATAGATTAATTAAATTACAGTATGTGTATGTACTATTTGTTTTCCAGGTGTAAAATTAAAGAATTCTGCACATTACAATATATAGGAAAAATAATAATAAAGAGTTGAAGTGGTTGTTATATATACCTGCAAATTTACAGTACACAACAAAAAAAAATTAGTTCATAAAAAATGTGGTCAAAAATCAGCATGCAGGAGTTTTAAGAAAAAAACTATTTAATCTAATAACAAATGTTTTGTTGATCCAAAATGGAAACAGCAGGCTTTGCTAACAACAATTTTTTATACATGTTATAAAGGTCCTTTTTATATATATACCAGGTGTACTTTTCAAACCCTTTTCTTAAACATTTTCCTTATATATATCATCATCATCATCATCATCATCATTGTTTAACATCCATCTTCCTAGCATCGTAGGACGGGCTGTCTCTTTGTGAGGGATTAGGTTGGGGGGACCATGAATTCGCTGACACAGAATTGATTTTGGCTTGGTTTCTCCAGCTGGATGCCCTTCCTAATGCCAACCACATTTACAGTATATTTAAAATGTTATACACTTAAATTGTATATGTATACATGTTAAGTGTAAGAAATTTTAATTATATTAAATAAGCTCTCTTGCAATAAATTGAGTATTGTTTTTCTGGACCTTTTATTTACAGATATCCTGCTAGCAGGGAAAGCAGATGTTAAAACAACAATGATGATGATGATGATGATGATGATATACATATATATACTCACACACACATACATATATATAACCAAGCGTGGAACACGGACGTTAAACGTTGATGATGATGATGATGATGATGATATTGTATATATGTATATAAACCCAGCCCAGCCCATACCATAAGTATGATTTGTGCTTAGGGCACCCAACCAAAACATCACTGTGAGCAAAATACGGTACGACCAACTGGTCAGACTTGTCTCGTAACAATACCACCCAGTTCCACTCTGTAAACATGGTTGTCGGTACAAAGGACTTCCAGCAGCCATAACATCACCACGCTATGAGCAAGGCATGGTGGGGCCAACTGGCCAGACCTCCTTCATAATGGGACCACCCAGCTCCCAAAATACGGTTCCGCTATGAGTAGGATACAGCATGGCCAACTAACCAGACCCTCCTCATAATGAGACCACCCAGCTCCACATTAATTATAGTTGGTGTTAGGAAGGGCCTCCAGCAACCATAAAAACCCAACCAGAACATGGTCCCACTATGAACAAGGTATGCACGGCCAATTAGTCAGACATGTCTCATAACAGTGTCAACCAGTTCGACACTGTAAACATGGTTGGTGTTAGGAAGAGCATTCGCCAGCTGTAAAAACCCAGCCAAAACATAGTCAGATATGTACAAGGTACGGTGTAGCCATCTGGCCAGACATGCCTCATAAAGAGAGACCACCTAGTCCTACACAGTAAACGTGGTTAGTGTTAGGAAGGGCATCAAACAACTATTAAAATCCAGCCAAAACATGGTCACGCTATGAACGAAGTATGGTGTAGACACCTGGCCAGGCCTCAACACAGCTCCCAAAATACAATTCTGCTATGATCAGGGTATAGCATGGCCAATTAGTCTGGCTTGTCTCATAATGGGACCACCCAGTTCCACACTGTAAACAATAAAAAACCCAGCCAAAATACAGTTCCGTTAGAGCACGACTAACTGCTTGTATCATAACATGGACAACCTGGCTAATCCATGCAAGATTGGAAAATCACCATCCTCATCACCGCTTAATGTCCATTTTTCTATGCTAGCATGAGTTAGACGTGTTGTTCTGTTGTGAGAAATGCTAGGTCAGATGACTATGTATTGTTCATACAGAACTGATTTGAGTTTAGTTTCTATGGCTAAATGCTCTTCCTAACACCAACCACATTTACAAAGTGCGGACGGGGCGCTTTTTGTCGTATCACCTAAGATGACCACTTTATGTGTGAACTTGAAGCTAGAGTAGGGGAGGTGTATGGGGGCTGGAGAGGTAGTGAGGATGAAGTGGGGGTGTGGTGTTATGACATGGGTGGGGTGTTAGGGCATGGAAAGTGTGTAGAAAGGAGGGGAGGTAAGGGAAAGTATTGCATACTAGATGCATGCTTCAACCTGTGCACATGAGAAGGTGAGTCTTTGGTATAATTGTATAACGTCAGAGATCTTGATCCTGTGTCATTGTTTTTGAGAGGTGTAATTGTGCAAGGTCTGCTCTTCCCAAGTCTTCCTACTCCATAGATTCCATCAACTTTGAGTGCTCTGCACCTTTTTATACAGCTCTCATCTTTCATATGTACCACATATCCATACCAATGCAATCTCCTCTCCTGCACACTGCATCTGATCCTTCTTATACTCAGTTTCCCTCTCAGTTCATTTATGCTTTGCCGTTAATGTATATTACTATTACACATCCATCACAGCATGCCAGCTTCATTTCTTTCTAATCTTCGCAGGTCCTCTGCACACAGCACTCAGGACTCACTACCATACAACATGGCTGCTCGTATGTAAGCATCATAGTCTGCCTTTCATTTTGAGGGGAAAATATTTTGTAGCTAGCAGCAGTAGTAGCTCCCTGAACTTTTTCCACCCCGTTCTCACTCTGGATACTGTACTTTTGGCACACCCACCTCCACTGCTGATTTGGTCACCTAGGTAACAGAAGCTGTCTTCTGTTTCTATGGAACCTTCCAAGAATTTGATAGCACTTGTTTCCTGTAGTCATTTACTTACTGTTCCTGTGCAAGGCCTACATGTAAAGCCAACGTTCTTAGCTAACTTACCTTGGATCCCATTACATCTCTTATGTAACCATAGCTTGCATTTGGGACAGAGAATGAAATTTCTATCCACCTCTTTCATGTACACTGTGCAGGGCCATTTCCCAGAAGGGATCAGGGCTTTGTTTTCCTTACTACTTACTAGAACTTTGGTCTTTGGCAAGTTGACTTTAAGACCTTTTGATTCCAGGTTATGCTTCCAGGTCAGGAATTTTTAACAGTGATTATATATATATATATATATATTAATAATATACCTATACAAACACACACAAATATATAGACACACATTTTAATTTAAATAGGAAACCTTTGAAATGGGTAGCTTTCTTTCATAGAATAGCAGTTTTTGGTTGGGCTGGGAAAGGATTGGTATCAAAAGCGTTCAATAAAGATTTTCAAATTTTCTTACCTTGAATGATAATTCATATTGCTCACCTCCCCATATATCGAGGCCAGGATCATAACCCCCAAGGTCCCAAAACCATTCGCGGTTGATAGCAAACAGGCCTCCAGCCATCACAGGGCTCCTGGAAATATAAACACCAGCATCATCATCACTTCCATCACCACCACCACCACCATCATCATCACTTCCATCACCGCCACTACCGCCATCTATTTTTATGACCATTTTCCATGCTGGCGTAGGTTGAATAGGTAGGTATGGTCTTAGAAATCTCATCTTTGGTTGTCACATGTAGGGGAGACGTCATCATTCCACATTTGGCATGATTTTAACTGCTGGACACCCTTCCTAATGCCAACCACTTCACAGCATTTACTGGGTGCATTTTATTGTGGCACCAACACTAACACTTTGCAGGGAGTAATGAGTGCATTTTATTGTGGCACCAACACTAACACTTTGCAGGGAGTAATGAGTGCATTTTATTGTGACACCAACACTAACACTTTGCAGGGAGTAATAAGTGCATTTTATCATGGCACTGACCCTAACACTTTATAGAGTAAACTGGGTGTATTTTTTTTCATCATACCAACACTAATATACTGAGTACATTTTATCGTGGCACTGACACTAACACTTTACAAAGTGGACTGGGTGTGTTGTTTCAATGCACTAGCACTAACATTTTACAGGGACTACTGGGTACATATTATCGTGGCACCAACACTAGAGAGGTTGTCACATGCTCGGCCAAACTGAAAAGTACTTCTACCCTAACCATGTGGAAAAGGTTGAGGAAGTTACTACCTCTGTTGACAACAAAGGGATTTTCTCTTCAAGTGAAGAAAGAGTAGCGTATATGATGTCTGCATAAGAAATATAGTGTTGTACGGCAGTAGGGCATGACATTAGCAGAGAATGCTGAGGTTATGTGACAGATGACGAGAAATGAAAGACATTGCCTAGGTTTTCAAATAATTTTGAAAATATTCAAATTTTATAAGGATTTAGTAATATACCTAACTTCTTCATTATTAAGTAGATGTCTGGAACATATCTTAAAGATTCTTATAAAATTTAGATAAATGTAAAAACTTTAACCCCATCCTTAACATAATTCTAATAGAAAATATGGTAACAAATGAGTTAAAACAAAACAGTTTTGTATTGTGAAAATAGGGGGAGTTTCAAAGACAGGTTTGGTATCTAAAAGGGGTCAATTTAAAAAAGGTTTACTTACTTAAAGGGTTCAGCAGGATGCTGTAGATCGCTAGGAAGAAGAGGTAGTCTTTTATAAAACAGTTCCCAGTCAAATGCTCCACGGGCTCCTTCATCTTGGGCACGATACGCAAAGGTTTCATAGTCAATAACATCAATGAAAGGACACACTACAGTCCTTCTGTTTTGAGCGATCGGTTCTGTAAGTATATATATACATATATATAGTATATTGGTGTGAATGTTTAGTTACTGATAGACCACCATGAGTGTGTGTCTATATATATATATATATATATATATATATACACATATATATATAAAGAGAGATAGATAGAGAGAGAGAGAGAGAGAGACTGTATAAAAAAAGAAGAAAAAGGAGGCAAGGTAATTGGAAGTTAGCCTGCACAGTGCACTCTAAATATGAATCAAGTTCCACTGAAACAGGTGGATAAGTTCAAGTATCTTGGGGCCATGATCACGAGTGATGGACGGCAGGAGGCTTAGTTAAGTGCAAGAATTGCAGGAGCTGGTGCAGTGAAGCGCCAACTTCAATATTCAGTAATCAGAAGAAGAGAGGTAAGTGTAAAAGTCAAACTTGCTATCTTCTATTCACTATTCGTGTCAACCTTTACTGTTGGTCATGAATCTTTGGTAATGACCGAAAGAATACAATCAAGAATACAAGTGGTTGAAATAGGGTTCTTCTGAAGAGTCTTTGGTGTAACGTTACTCGATAGAGTGTGTAGCTCGGAGATCAGAGAATCACTCCAGGTAGAGCTGCTACTTCTCTGAATTGAGAGATCACAACTCCAATATATGGGCATGTGGTTTAGAATGTCTCAGGAAAGAACCGCTGGACAGATTCTACTGGCAAAACCAACTGGTAGGAAACCCAGGGGTAGACCCCGATCAAGCTGATTGGATATCATCCATGAGCATGGCTGGTCTCGATCTAGCTAGATCAGTTGAAGATGGTTGCTTCTGACAGGACCCGTTGGAAGGAGTGTTTGAGGACTCTGCCCCCACGAGCCTCTCAGGAATAAGTTAGCAAAGAAGGAGGAGGAGAAAGACGAGGGAACGTTGCACAAAATTAATACTGTCCAAGGGTATTTGAAAAACCATCTACTAATTTGTAGGCATCCCAATTGCTGCAATAAAAGGGTTCCATGGTGCCATGTGAAATTCCAAGTAAGCATTGAATATATATTCCAAGGTTAACAAATAAAGACAAACATGCAGAACAAATACACAAAGTGAGGAAAAGAAAGAACATATTGGACGTTTGTACTTATCATTATCATCATCATTTCAAGGGTTGGGCGGGTTTGTCCCACTTGAGGCAAGTTGGGTTGGGTGACCATGTTTCGCTCATCTAGGACCATTTCTGGCTGGTTTTCTATGGCTGGATGCCCTTCCTAGCACCAACCACATTTACAGTGTGTGGACTGGGAGCCTTTTTACCGTGTCTCCTACACGACAACTTTACAGTGTGGACCGGATGTTCTGTGGTACCAACAGAACATCAGAGAAAGGGCTGTGTGGGGTGTATATTGGATTAAGAGGTGCCTACTAACTGTAGGTTTAAGTTTGTATGTAAGGGAAGGCGGGTCTTCTGTATTACTGCATAACGCCAAAGATCTGGATACTGTGACATTGCTTTAGAGAGGTTCAAGTGTGCAAGGTCAGCTTTTATCACTTCGCCCGAGGTTTTTCTTGGTCTACTCACTCCGTAGCTTCCATCAATTTTGATTGCCCTGCAGTTTTTTTATACAGCTGCCATCCTTCATACGCATCACATGACCATACCAACATAATCTCCTCTCAAGTAAATTGCATCTGATCCCTCTTATGCCTAATTTCTCATTTAGTTCATTTACGTTTTGCCGTTCACGTATATTACTATTACACATCCATCGGAGAATGCATGCTTCGTTCCTTTCTAATCTGCGCAGATCCTCTGCACACAATGCCCAGGTCTTACTGCCATGTAACATCGCTGTTCGTATATAAGCATCATACAATCTGCCTTTCATTTTTAGAGAAACCTTTTGTGGCCAACAGCGGTATTAGCTCTCTGAACTTTTTCCATCCCATTCTCACTCTGGCTACTGTACTTTCAGAGCACCGTCCTCCACTGCTGATTTTGTCACCAAGGTAATGGAAAGTGTTTACTATTTCTATAGAACCATATGGGCAATAGAAGGAGCTAGTATCCAGTGGGTCCTTGCTACTTACTGCACCTGAGCATCAGCTACATATAAAATCTACTTTCTTAGATAACTTGCCTGTGATCCACTACATCTTTTATGTACCCGTAGTTTGCATTTGGGACATAGAATGGATTTTCTAGCTACTCCTTTCCTACACACTGAGCAAAGCCATTTCCCAGAGGGCACCTGTGCCCTATTTTCATTTGTACATACTAGAACTTTAGTCTTAGACAAGTTAACATTAAGGCCTTTTGATGCTAGGCCAACCTTCCAGGTTTGGAATTTCTTCTCTAGTTCAACCATAGATTCAGCTATGTGAGTTAGATCATCTGCATATAGAAGTTCCCATTGGCAGCCAGTCTTAAACTCTTCTGTTATAGCCTGTAGGGCAATAATAAACAGGAGGGGCTAAGGACGGAACCTTGGTGAACATCAACTTTTATGCTAAATTCTTCACTATATTCATTGTGAATTCTAACCTTGCTGACTATTCCTCTATACATGGCTTTTATAGCTCTCACAAGCCACTCATCTACTCCTAGTTTTCTAAGAGGCCACCAGATAACGGAGTGGGGGATTTTGTCGAAGGCTTTCTCCAAGTCAACAAAAGCTAAGTAGAGGGGTTTACTTTTAGCTAGGTTCTTCTCCTGTAGTTGCCGTACAAAGAGAGCATCTGTGGTACTTTTACCTGGCACAAATCCAAACTGCATTTCATCTAGATCAATTTGGTCTCTAATCAGTTGTGCGATAACTCTTTGTGTGACCTTCATGACCTGGTCAACTAACTTACTGCTTCTATAGTTTCCCCATCTAGAGCATCTCTTTTACCCTTGTAGCAGTTAACGATGCTGCTGCTATGCCAGTCATTTGGTATGACCCCATTCTGTATTACTTGGTTTACAGGTGACCATAGTATGTCCCACCATTCCAATTGCCTTCAAAATCTCAGCAACTACCTCTGAAGGCCCAGCTGCCTTGCCTGTCTTCATATCTTTGATTGCCTTACTTACTATACTACCGTTAACTTGCACAGCTGGTCCCTCTATTGGATTAATTTGGAGCAGACTATCTTTATGCCATTTATTCTCCTCATTTAATAGTCTCTTGTAGTGACACTTCCTTATCAGTATCAGAGACAGCAAGTACACCATCATCATTACGGACACACTTCTCCCCGACAATATCAATTTTCCTTGACACATTGTCTTGTAATCCTGAACACCTCACGTTTTTGGTCCTCACGTTGTAGAACATGCTTGAACTTTCTATTCTCTGCTTCCCTTCTTGCAAAGTACACTTCTCCTAGCCACCTGATAGTGTTCTCTACTTCCCCCATCCCGCCATACTTTCCAAGCCTGCCTTTTGGCCTTGATTGACTCCTCCACCTTACTGTTCCACCACCATGTTACTCTCCTCCTGCCTATAGGTCTGCTCCAGCCACAGATTTCATCTGTCGCCTTCAGCAGGTTAACTTTCAGGAATTCCCACTGTTCCTCTATATTGTACGTCTCTAATTGCTCTTCCTTACTGTCAAAACCATCAAGTAATATGCTTTTAAATTTGTTACTGGCTATGGCGTCCTTCAACTTCCATATTCTTCCCATAGAACCTGTCTTTTATAATGTCAGATAGGTCAGATTGGGGTGCATAAGCAGATATTATTGACACAGTTGTTCTATTTAGAACTTGTCGAATATTAATGATTCTGTTGTTCACTCTATTTACAGCAATAACCTTATCTACCCATTTTTCTTCTAACATAATTCCTACTCCACCCAGCCTGTTGTCATTTCCCATCCAGAAAAGTTTATAGCATCATTTTTTGCCCACAATAAATCTAGCAGACCCACCTCTCCACCTAGTCCCTTGAACATAACAAACACCAACTTCCTTACGCTCGAACATCTCTACAACCTCAGTTGATTGACTATTCAATGTGCCTACATTCATGGTACCAACTCTGAAGTTTTGGAGTTCGCTGAGATGATGGGGTGGGGGCAACGAATTTATGTTGGTGTTCTATGTCTGAAATAAAGAGAGGTTTTTGCATGTTCATCTGGAGATAGGAGGTGAATTCATCTTTGTCATTGAGAGTGCTCCAACTCTCGATCTCTGTAGTCCATTCATTATACAGAACAACCAGATCTAAACTTAAGAAGTAGTAGCCGAAGCGATGGCTTTGCAATAGAGATTTGTGTTAGAAACCTTACTATAAACCACTGAGTTTTGATTGGACCAAATAACTATGGTGTGTGGGGGGTGGGCAGAAGGGAAATGAAGTGACCTTTGGAGATGTAAGCTAACAATATATATATCAACGTCATCATCATCATTTTACGTCCGCTTTTCCCTGATTGCAAGAGTGGGACGGGTCCTTTTTCAGCACAGCATCTCTCCATTCATCACAGTCCTTTGTCATTTCTTCTGTGAGCTTCAGCGATCTGAGGTCAGCTCTCACCACCTCCACCCTGATTTTCGTGGTCTTCCTCTACTGCGTCTTCCTTCCACTGGGATTTCTTGGCACTTCTTTACAGACCGGTCATCCTCCATGTGCATCACATGTCCATACCAATGCAGTCTTCTTTCCCGCACACTACAGTTTATCCCTCTTATACACAATTTCTCTCTCAACTTGTCTATGCTTGGTCATTCACATACATTGACATTGCACATCCATTGGAGCATGCTTACTTCATTTCTCTCTAGCCATCGCATATACTCCACAGTTTTTGCCCATGTCTCGCTACCATGCAGAATCGTGCATCTCACACATGCATCATATAACCGGCCTTTCGTTCGTAGGGAGAAACCATTCTTTGTCAGCAGAGGAAGCAGCTCACTAAACTTCTTCCAACCCATCCTTATTCTAGATACTATGGCCTCGGAGCACACTCCTCCCTTGCTAACCTGATCACCTAGGTATCGGAAGCTATCAACCACCTCTATAGATCCTACCTGCATTTGAAAAATGTGTCTATCACTGCCACTTCTATCAAATTTTCCTGAACATCTACTGTATAGAGAAGTTCTCATGGGCAGCCAGTCGAAAACTGCTCTGTTATGGCTTGGAGAACTATAATGAATAAGAGTGGGCTGAGGACCGAACCCTGATGCACTCCTACTTGTATCTGGAATTCCTCCCTAAACTAAATTCTTACTCTCACTTTACTGTCAGCACCTTGGTACATAGCTTGCACTGTCCTCACAAGCCATTCCTCTACACCTAGTTTCCTTAGGGACCACCAGATAACAGATTGGGGTACTCTATCAAAGACATTCTCTAGGTCAACAAAAGCTAAGTATAGTGGCTTATTATTCTCGAAGAACCTCTCTTGTAGTTGTCTTATATATATATATATACATAATAAAATATTTTAGTATTGTGAGAGAGTAGAAGGTTTATAGGGAGAGGCGATACATATAGTTAGTTGCCATAAGCTGGTGCATTTGTGCTCAATACTTGTGCCTACAGGGTTAAATATCGGAAGCGTTAATATAAATGAAAATATTACGAAAGAGAATACAGACTGTTAGAACATGTCTATAAAATAAGCTCCTACGTACGTTTCGCCCGAAAAGGGCTTCTCAAGGGCATATAATGCAAGAAAGTGTTCAATACAGAACCCAGAAGGGATTTTAAAATGATAACAACGTCGAAGTTCATGTTTATCTCAAACACACATGGCTGTGTGTATCACAGAGCAAGGGGAGTAACTCTGACCAGTGTTTGAATATGTGTCCCTAAAGGACTTATCATCCAGTCACATGATAATTATTCTCTACTTCTAGTTCATGGGTGCCAATTTACTACTGCTTAGTCAGGCCAGATCTAAGAGGCATAGTTGATGTGTGGGGGTGGGTGTACAGTACTATTACCTTCCAAAGTGATTGTACAGATGTCTAATTATGCACCCCATCCTCCAGCATGTTATGGCTTGGTGCAGGAGGCTCCAGTTTTTATGGCGTTCTGATATCAACCGGGGTCCAACCATAGAATGACTGCTGTATTCTGTGTCCACAGTTTATCACAGATTCGGCTCTGCTATTGATGATATCCAGGGGTGCCCGTACAATATGGTATAGTTCCATGAGACAGAGCTGGCACTTCTTAAAGTTGAAAGGTGTTGCCCTGCTGACAATTTCCCAGTGAGTGGAGCAGCTGATGTTGGAGTGGATGTGGAGTGATGTGGAGTACCTTAGCTTCCTGTTTCTAAAAGAGTGGAGATGCGTTCGAAATCTAGTTTTGAATGAGCCATAATATTTGACACTATTATGGCTAGTTACAGTGCACCTATAGATAACATTGTCAGTTAGGCAGCTTCCCTGGTCTCGACAGTTGCAGTATCGGCCGCGGTCGCTGCTGCTGCGGTAGCTTCTAGTGCCCGAAGTAAGTCTATTACTATTACTACTGACGTTATCATCCACACCGCCGCCGCTATCTCCGTAGTTAGTACTATCATATCCGAGGGTACGCGGGATAGTACAATTATTACTTTGCGTGCAATAGCACCTTCTATTGCAGCATCTCGTCCCATACGGGTCGCCAGTGTGCTCCTTGGTCTCACCGCCGTTTTGGCAGTTGCGTCAGTTGGAGCTGCTGCCAACATTGTCGGGTGCTGCTAGGGAAACGTTAAGGTTATCAGAGTTGCTGTAATGTCTAGAAGTATCGCTGCTATGGTGCCGTGTATTGGTGAGTTTACTGTAGTTAGTTATCCCTATGATGTCGGCTAGATTAGGTGTAGTGGAGAAGGATATTTTAATGTTGTTCTTGTTGAGGATTTTTCTGTACTTATGGTCAGGTGGGAAGTTCTTCTCTAAGGCTTCGAAGAATATTCTAGGTAAGTCAGAGGCCACACTCCAAGAGTAGGGAGGATGGAACCATAGGACATTACGTTGGCAGTTACGCGTAGCCGTGGGCTTATTACAGGTTGTGTTGGCTAGGTAACCGTTCTTATTGTTGCTACTGTGCTGCTGCCTATTGCGCATCCCCCTCGCTTTATGTTCGGGTGTACTAGCTTTCCTTGCGTTACGTTTTCGTGTAGCTATATGCCGGTTGGAGGGTGTAGGTAAAAGGCCATCACTATTGTTAATCCTATAGGCAGGGAATAGTTCTAGTAGGCTGCAACGGCTACCGTTACCCGTTTCTTGACCCTTAGTTTGCGGTAGTCCGTCTATACCTCCACCTATGTAGTTATCGCGACGGCCGTGTTTCTTACTGCGATTCTCTATTCTATAATTATTGACTCTATCATGACCGCTGCGTATTTGGTTATTGGTATGGTTCGCTATAACATTAGTCCTATAATGGGGGCGGGGGTTCTAGAGTCAGCGTTAAGGAGGTAGGAGATTATTCGGTTATAACCCGCATCCACCAAGGCCTTATTGTAGTAGTCAGCTGCTTGGTTGAAGATACCTCATGGGCGGATAGCCTCGAGATCCTATGGGATATGCTATATACTATGGAGTTGAGGGTAGACTTAGGGTGGTTGGATGCATAATTTATATATGATAGAACCTCACCAGGCTTATGGTATGGCTTGTACAGGCCTGTACCCAACTCCAGGGTCACGTCTAGGAAATTGACTATCTGGTGGTTGAGGTCTATAGTTACGGAGAGGCCGTAGGATTTGAAGAACCAGTGTATGCACTTGTTAAGGTTCTCTAACCGGCGGGGGCTATGGTTCTTAACGGTAAATAGGACGCTGTCCCTATATACACCTCCTTGTAGGACAGGGATCTCGTCCCTAAGTCTATGGAGGAGATATATGCCAACCAGGTCAGTTGCTTGTGGCGAGTCACTAGACCCCATCGTGATATCAAAGTTATCAGGATGGTTGGTTCTTGTCCATTGGCAGCCTTCGAACTGGATAATGGTTCTGCACGCTGCTAGTACTATATCTATCTCTTTTTTAGTGAGGCTTGTGTTAGATCTAGCTAAAATAAGGGCCTTGTTTAAGAATATGGGGGAGATAGAGGCATAGTAATTGTCTATGTCAAACTGGATGAATTTTAGAGCTGTCTTATCAGGCAGCTCAGTGAACCATGTAATGACCTGGTCGGTGTTGTTTCAGAGACAGACCTTAGCTTTGCTATTAAGTTCAAGTATTACCCTATCGAGGATCACCTTACTAATCCTACCTATATGCCCTTGAGAAGCCCTTTTCGAGCAAAACATGCGTAGGAGCTTATTTTATAGACATGTTCTAACAGTCTGTATTCTCTTTCGTAATATTTTCATTTATATATATATATATCATCATTTCATTTCATTTTACGTCTGCTTTTTCCCTGCTTGCAAGGGTGGGACGGGAACTGATTTTGGCTTGATTTCTACAGCTGGATGCCCTTCCTAACACCAACCTCATTTACAGTGAGTGCTGGGTGCTTTTTTGCCGTGGCACCTCCACGACCACTTTGCAGTGGAATGATATGGACCCCAGTCCCTATCATCTCATTTCTACAGCTGAGTAAACTAGAGCAATGTTAAATAAAATGTCTTGCTCAAGGAAACAACACATCACCCGGTCTGAGAATTGAACTCACAACCTTTCGATTGCAAGGCCAATGCTCTAACCACTAAGCCATGTGCCTCATATATATATATATATATATCATCAACAAGTCTGTAATATTCCCGCTTGCACTAGCAGCCGGGTCACGTGTGGGTCACTTTAACGGCCATAACTCATACGAGCTGGTAGTTGGCATTATATTTGCGGACCGTGGGATGTATGTCCTATAGAAAGGAAATAGCTATCTGATGAAATCTACTTTCCGTTGGAAATTCTCTGAATTTCTAATCTTTTGTAGATGGAAACTGCTGGTAATAGCATTATGAACAGGTAGATATTTAAATCATTTTTTAATTTATTTAAAGGATTGTTTAATGTTTGTTTGTTCTGCTCATCAATTTTTATATATATATATATATGTGTATGTGCATATATATATATATATATATATATATATATGCACATACACACACATATATCCTCATCATCATTTAACATTCATTTTTACAGCTAACAATGGATGAGTCTTCACTGATATATATTTATGACAAAAAAAAATTGTTTAATCTAAAGAATAAACCTATTATATCTCTAAATTGCCTCCCTTCCTTAATATACATTTTTACAAATGTAACATGTATACAGTCTCATCTTCTTCTTTCTTATGTATATGTGTGTATGCATATGTGAGTAGTACTTTGTAGTTTTAGCAAGGTTTTAACTGGCTGGATGTCCTTCCTATCACCAATCACATTACAGCGTGGACTAGGTACATTGTTTATGCCACTAGCACTAAAGATGTCTGACTAGACAGAAGGGTCCTCTATACTTTGTATCAGTTTTTATTTAGAGTGACTGCTCTCCTTATATATATATAATGAATACATAAATGTATATCCTAAACGGACGGTAGTCCGTTTAGTAATATTGTTGTGGTCGTGTTTTCGTTGGCAATCGTCTGTTTACGACAGTACAGCGCGGCTCCACTTTATTTAACTGAGATAAAACTTATATGAGCATGAACAGTAGATCATTACGCATCTTTTGGCTTAAAAATCTAGAAATTTGGTCCAGTGGGAAAAAGTTTATAATCAAAGTTTGCTGATAAATCATGTGTTCAAGTGAGTGAGTAGTAAGCGTGACGCTAGGGGAGGTAATCCAGAAATGACGTAGCTTTGTCATTAAGCCAGTTGCCTCAACTAGATTGCAATTATAAAATCTCAATCACTTGTCAGTAATTCACTATGATCATTTAATTATAAGATAGTTGTTGCTTGCATTGCCTTAAAAAATAGTAGACCAGATAGAAAAATGCGTACAGCAAAAAAAAGTAATATTGTTGGAATATAAACCTTTAAAAATACAGGACAAGAAACTAAAATAAAACTTTAAAAGAATAGGACAAGAAACTAAGATAAAACTTTAAAAGAATAGGACAAGAAACTAAGATAAAACTTTAAAGAATTGGACAAGAAATAAAAAATTTTACAATAATATTAGTGGCAAAATTTTTTTATTCGTTTCCTGTGCTATGCCCCAGAATCTTCTTGATTAGTGCATAATAATTGTCATGCTCTCATTGTGCATTGCCCCTGAGCGGTTGGTTCTGGTTGGGGTTGGTTGGCTGAGCAGTTCTGCTCCGTCAGAATGACCATTGCAAGAAGAATTGGCCGATGCAGCTGCAGGTCTCCTCCAAGAATGCACTTCTGGTCACGCAACACCAGACGAAGATGGAGAAGACGACCGGGACAAGATGTCGACTCTGACCACCGACTACGGCACCTCCCTCAACCACCGGTCCTCCCTCCCTCTGTCCCGTCATCCCTCCAGTCCTCCTGCTCCCCCTTCCTGTACCAGAAAGCTGTGGCACGCATTCATCTGGACTGCCGGACTTGAACTCAAGGACAAGATGCAAGGAGAAGATGGACGGGTTGGTCAAGATCAAGGATGAGCGGGACGACAAGACCATCCACTGCTGCTCAAGATCTGTGCTCATGGGCCCATGGGTCCATTCACATTACGCATGAGACATGAGGCGTGTCACCGAATGATGAAATAGGGGTATGGTTATGGCCCAATTGGTGTTCAAACCAGGATCAAATGATCCCCCCGGTCTGACGACGACCTCTGAATGTGGAACCCAGAGCCTATGAATGTGGAACTCGATTTTTTACCAATACAAATTTTGCCACTAATATTATTGTAAAATTTGTTATTTCTTGTCCAATTCTTTAAAGTTTTATTTTAATTTCTTGTCCTATTCTTTTAAAGTTTTATCTTAGTTTCTTGTCATATTCTTTTAAAGTTTTATTTTAGTTTCTTGTCCTGTATTTTTAAAGGTTTATATTCCAACAATATTACTTTTTTTTGCTGTACGCATTTTTCTATCTGTATATACATATATGAGAATAGAGTAGTGTAGTTAATATGAAGCATTGTGAGATATGTAGTAAAAAGCTGATATCTTTTATCTCTGGTTTTATTAAATTTCCTATATTCTTTGTGACTCACAACCCCAATAGATTAACAACATCTAGACGGGAAGTAGAACCCTTTCTGTAACTTCCGGTCAGAACCCTATAAAACTAACAACTTTAAGTTCTCACTCTCTCATTAGCCCTTCCTTCGCCAGGCGTCTTCTGCCAGCCTGCGTTTGCCTGGCAATCAAAACGGTAACTACTAACTTTGCTTCATTCTTTCGTTTATTCATTGACATGTCAACTATACTCTCGTTTTATTAAATTTCCTATATTCTTTAGTCACCTCTCTGGTGACTTCCATGTCTTGGTTGCGACATCTGTCAAGATGTATTTTAACAAAGATGCTCTCGTTGTCACGTGTTCCTTGAACCATATAAGAAAAAAACAATCAAAAATCTGTTACCAGATCAACTTCTTTAACTGATGCCTAAAATACATCATTTCTAACACTAAAAGGAACATACACCTACCTAAATGCTTTAATCTAAGTAGTTTCATTTCTTCACGTAACTTCATACACCTCTTCATTAAAAAAGAAACAAAAAACTAATCAGATGACATAAAGAAGTCAACCAATACAGAGTCGCTACATCTACTTTACAAGCTAAGCTTCCTCGACATTACAAACTACACGACATTGCCATGCTTTCTAGCATAGTTATGTCCCTTTACAGTCTGAGTTCAAATCCCGCCGAGGTTAACTTTGCCTTTCATCCTTACGGGGTCGATAAAATAAAGTATCAGTAATGCACTGGGTAATTGCTGGCCTTGTGCCTAAAGTAGAAACAATTATTAACGTATGCTATCAAACCGATTTACAGTCAAAAAAGGAAAAGAAAAAAAAGCCTCATACACAAGTTCAAATGGATTTTAACCCTTTAGCATTTAAACCGGATGTATCCGGCCAGAATTTTCTAACTTCTTTCTATTCAAACAGGCCATAACTGGATGCTCATACTGATGTTAAGGTATTGTTCTCAAAATAAATAACATCAAAATCACATAGATTCGATATTATGTGAGATAATTATGCAAGGTAAAGCCTTAACCGTGAAAATACAATAGTATATATAGAGTAATGTAATTGTTAAAGGGTTAAATAACCATAACAACTGTCAGTTTCTACGACACCAACTGTAGCATTCTAATGATAATTACGACAATCACGATAGAACTACAAACAAAACTTCAAACAAATCACGTATAACCGATACTATCTTACTCGCTGACCTCTAGAGAATTGGTATTCAGTTGATTGGCAGTATCAGTAGAGCGTCAGACGCAATGCTTTGTAGCACAGAGTTATGGCTCTTTATAATCTGAGTTCAAATCCCGTTGAGGTTAACTTTGTCTTTCATCCTTACAGTATTTACTTATTATCAAAAGTAAATCTTTCTTATCGAGTATATGTTTCTATCTTTTTCTGTTGTTTTAATTCCCTCTCTCTCTGTATGTATATATATATCAACATGAATGGACCTGTTATTTTTATCTAAAGACATTTTTTCCAATTCCAACCCACCCGTCCCCTCAATCTATCTTATTCCTCATTCTTTCTTCTGATGAAGGGCTAGCGTCCAAAACGTTAAGACCCCCTTCTTGCTATTTCAAGCGTTAACCTAATATATACCTTCCATATTCTGTACCGATTGTGTTGTTATTTCTGTTTCCTTTTTACATATATATGTCATAGCTTTAACCTCGCTCTCCTAATAACCTAAAAATATTATCTACATCAATACAAACCTTAGTGGCCCTATGATTTAACATTCCAAGCTGTAATGGTTGCTTCTAATTTATTAATATGACACTAATACTAAAACATGTATGTGGAGGCACATGGCTTAGTGGTTAGAGCATTGGCCTTGCAATCGAAAGGTTGTGAGTTCAATTCTCAGACCGGGTGATGTGTTGTTTCCTTGAGCAAGACACTTTATTTCACATTGCTCCAGTTTACTCAGCTGTAGAAATGAGATGATAGGGACTGGGGTCCATATCATTCCACTGTAAAGTGGTCGTGGAGGTGCCACGGCAAAAAAGCACACAGCACTCACTGTAAATGAGGTTGGTGTTAGGAAGGGCATCCATCTTTAGAAATCAAGCCAGAATAAGTTCCTGCCCCACTCTTGCAAGCAGGGAAAAAAGCGGACGTAAAATGAAATGATGATGATGATGATGTATGTGTATGTGTGTGTGCGCATCTGTGTGAATGCATGTGTGTGTGTGTGTGCATGCTTAGCATCCATTTCCCTTACTATGTAGTTTTATATATTTTATTATTTCTGATGATCCAACAGTAATATTTGTTTAATATGTATCGGGACATTTTGCCTTTTTTGATATTTACATTCCTTTTCATGCTTGTGAAACATTACTCGTCAATGGATTAAATTTCCCATATATTTGTATCATACTAGATAAATTTATCCCTGTCTATTGTTAATATTTAAAGTTGGTGAAACGTATGTAAAACAAATAAAATATTTAATTCTCCCTAATCCTTGGTTTTATTATTATTATTATTATGTATGTATGTGTGTGTGTGATCATTGGCTGGGCTAAAAAACCACATTCAATTACAGTACTGTTAATTGTTAATATATGTGTGTTTATATATGTGTGCATGTGTATGTATGTATGTATGTATGTTATCTCTTTCTCTTAATTTCGAGTATATTTTTTTAACCGGCCACCTTCCTGGTGGCAAGGTTGTAAAAGAAAAGTATGTATGTATGTATATACATACAATGGAGGCACATGGCTTAGTGGTAAGAACATTGTCCTTGCAATTAAAAGGTTGTGAGTTCACTTCTCAGACCGGGTGATGTGTTGTTTCCTTGAGCAAGACTCTTTATTTCACATTGCTCCAGTTTACTCAGCTGTAGAAATGAGAAGATAGGGACTGGGGTCCCTATCATTCCACTGCAAAGTGGTTGTGGAGGTACAACGGCAAAAAAACACCCAGCCCAAACTATAAAGTGGACGTGTAGGCGCCACGGAAAAAAAGCACCCAGCACTCACTGTAAATGAGGTTGGTGTTAGGAAGGGCATCCAGCTGTAGAAATCAAGCCAGAATCAGTTCCTGTCCCACCCTTGCAAGCAGGGAAAAGCAGACATAAAATGATGATGATGATGATATATATATATATATATATATATATATATATATATATATATATATATATGAATTTATTTATTTATTTATTTTCGTGCAATGGCCATACTCGATAACGAGGGGGCAGTCATCAAGTGTGTGTATGTGTGTGTGTGTAAAAGGTAAACAAAAATAACAAAACAAACAGTACAGTATATGGAAAGAATATATTAGTTTAACACTTGAAATAGCAGGAAGAGGGTCTTAATGTTTTGAATGCTAGTCCTTCATCAGAAGAAAGAATGAGAAATTAAAGAAGAGACTGGTGCGATGGAGAAGGTGGAAGTAAGATGAGGATATTGGAGTAGAAGTTTAGTGAGTTGTGGAGTATTTAAGTAAACCAAGAAACAAAGAAAATAATTCAAGATCCAAAAAGATATCCAGATTGAAGGGTTACGTGAACCTCTCAAATTTGTTTACATATATGTGTGCGTGTATGTATATATATATCCAGGGAGTGTAACGTGAAGTTACTGTGGGTTCACCCAGGTGAACATTCGATGTTTAGGTTCACATCAGTGGCGAGGTGTAGAGCTAGAAAGAGTGTAATATAATAATACAAGGACGATTTGTTAAGCCCTCATTACATTTATTGATTGGAGATGCGTGTTTAACTATTGATCAGCTCAAGGTTCGATCTGTATCGATACAGATCGAACCTTGAGCTGATCAATAGTGAAACGCACATCACCAATCAACAAACATAATGAAGGCTTAACAAATCGTCCTTGTATTATTATTATTTTATATATATATATATATATATAAACGAATTTGAAAATTCCAGAAATCTGCCAAGAAATCACAGTGGAAGGAAGACGTAGTAGAGGAAGACTATGAATAACATGGGCGGAGGTGGTGAGAGCTGACCTCAGATCGCTGAAGCTCACAGAGAACATGACAAAGGACCGTGATGCTGTGCTGAAGAGGTCCTGTCCCACTCTTCCAAGCAAGGAAGAGTGGATGTAAAATGATGATGATGATGATATATATATCATCAACATCCTCATCGTTTAACGTCCATCTTCTATGCTAGCATGGGTTAGACAGGTTTGTCCCATTTAGAGGCAAGTTAGATTGGGTGACAGTGTATCGCTCATATAGGACTGTTTCTGGGTGGTTTTCTAAGGCTGGATGCCCTTCCTAGCACCAATCACATTTACAGTGTGTGTTGAGTGCTTTTTGCTGTGACTTTTACACGACCACTTTACAGTGTGGGTTGGGTGCTTTTTGTTGTTATACCTACACGTACATTTTACAGTGTGGGCTGGATATTTACGTACATTTTTATGCTAGCATAGGTTAGACGGGTTGACCTGTTGTGGGCAATGCTAGGTCAGGTGACCATGTCTTGCGCATGCAGGACTGATTCTTGCTAGGTTTCTATAGCTGGATGCCCTTCCTAACATTAATCTTATTAACAGTGACTACTGGGTGTTTTTTGTCGTGACGCCTACACAACCACTTAACAGTGTGGACTAGGAGCTTTTTGTCGTGATGCCTACACGACCACTTTACAGTGGGGGAGGGGTGGGGGCATACTGTCTATATGCTTCAACTTCGGCTTGTACCTTTTGGAAGTCGGGTCTTCTGTATTACTGCGTAACACCAGAGATCTCAGTCCTGTGTCATCGCCTTTGAGAGATGCAATCGGGCAAGGTCAGCTTTTATCACCTCATCCCAAGTCTTCCTGGGTCTTCCTACTCCAAGGCTTCCATCAACTTTCAGCGCTCTGTACTTTTTCATGCAGCTGTCATCCTTCATATGCATCACATGTCCATAGCAATGCAACCGCCTCTCCTGCACACAGCATTTGATTCCTCTTATGCCTAGTTTCTATCTCAGTTCATTTATGTTTTGCCGTTCTCGTATATTACTATTACACATCCATCAGAGCATGCAAGCTTCATTTCTTACCATGCAACATAGCTGTTCGTATGCACACATCATACAGTTTGCCTTTCATTCTGAGGGAGAAGCCTTTTGTAGCCAGCAGTGGTAGTAGCTCCCTGAACTTCCTCCATCACATTCTGGCTGCTGTACTTTCAGAACACCCATCACCGCTGCTAATTCGGTCATACACATATATAAATGGTCATTACACAAGCGCAAAGTCTCTGACCTCCATGTGGACTGGGTGCTTGACATACGATCCTGCGTTCTAGTGAGTGTATTTTATCATGGTACCAACACAAGAGAAATTCTCATGTCTACAACACAGTTGAAGTGTCTACCTGACCCTTTGTTTGGAAAGTTTTCCATGGCTGGATGCCCTTCCTATCACCAGCTGTGTCAGGAGTTTAGGGGGACAGGGGTCTAGAGTTAAGTGAGAGGATGGGTGAGTTGTGACTTCCAGAGACAGAGTCTAGTCATTAGGAGGGGTGGAAATAACCCTAGATAGAATAGGGCTGATGATGTACAGTGATGCTGACAATAGCTACTATAGAAGTGAGGGAGGGTGTAGGGGTGGAGTACTAGTGAGGATAGCTGGTAAGGGGTGATAGTTGAATGAGGGGGGTGGGGGAAATAATTGGATGACTCATGTCAGTTTCTAGGCTGGTAGATTTGGTTTCCACCAATTACTCTTATATCGTGTTTTTATCTCAGTTCACTTATGTTACATCATTCATGTACACTGCCATTACACATACATTGGAGTATACTGACTTCATTTCTTTTTAGACAAGTTAGGTCTTCTGCAGTCAGGGTCCATGTGTATGTATACATATGTAAATATGTACATACATACAAATATGTATATACATACATAAATATATAAAGCTCCATATCTACAATACATTGCTCCTCTATAGATCAGAAATGTGGCCCTCACAAAGACCAGGGCAAAGAGGATCAACAGCTTAAATAGCAGAATCCTCTCATTTGACACAGCAGCTACAGGCTGGAAGAGGACCTGCGCCAGGATCTGCACCAGATGGTTAGATATGATTAAGGAAGATCTCCTGAGGCTCCATGTCACCTTGGAAAATGCAGAGGGGTTGGCTCAGGACTGCCAGCAATGGAGGGCACTGGTGGACCTGGTCAGCTCTATGCACGATGATACTTCTGGGATCAAAAGAATACATATGTACACACACACACATAAAGTCAAATTCACCTCGTGGATGAGAATGCGAGCACTCCTCTTTGTTTCGTCCGCGGATGGCTAACAAAACCCCATCTCCCCCCGCCCCCCACCGCCCCCACCCTCCAAACGCAATCCAAAACTTCAGAGTTGGTACCATAAATGTAGGCACCCTAAAGGGTCGCGCTAACGAGGTTGTAGAAATGCTTGAACGTAAGGAGGTCGATGTATGTTGTATTCAAGAGACCAGGTGGAGGGGTGGGTCTGCTAGATTCATCGAGGGTAAAAAACGATGTTATAAGCTTTTCTGGGTGAGAAACGACGATGGGCTGGGTGGAGTAGGAATCATTGTAGCAGAAAAGTGGGCAGATAAGATAATAGACGTAAATAGAGTGAACGTCAGAATAATTAAAATATGACTTGTCCTCAATAGAACTACGGTGACAGTAATATCTGCGTACGCACCCCAATCCGGACTGCCCGGCACTATAAAAGACAGATTCTATGAGACACTGATGCTAACTACCTCCCAAATATCCGACAGTGACTATATAATTATTGCAGGCGACCTAAATGGTCACGTTGGACAACATTGTGACGGCTACGACGAAATCCATGGAGGCTATGGGTTTGGTACTAAAAATGAGGAAGGCTCCAGAATCCTGGAATTCTGTGATGCAAATAACCTAACTATCTGTAACACTAACTTCAAAAAACGTGACAATCACCTGATCACCTATAGATCCGGGGAACACACAAGCCAGGTAGATTATATCCTTACCAGAAGACGTGACAGAGTGTCTGTCGTAAACACTAAATCCCTCCCCCATGAAGAATGCACCTCCCAACATAGACTGATAATTAACGACCTCATAGTCAGGACGAGACGTACTCGACAGCAGAAGAGGACTATCCTCAGGAGAAAAATATGGAAGCTAAAGGACCCCACAGCCAGAAATAAATTTCAAAGCATATTACTTGATGCTTTCGACAGTAAGGAAGAACATTTACAGTCGGACAATACAGAGGGACAGTGGGAATTTCTGAAAGCAAACCTGCTGATGGCGACAGACGAAGTCTGTGGCTGGAGCAGGCCTGTAGGCAGGAGGAGAGTAACATGGTGGTGGAACAGTAAAGTGGAGGGGTCAATTAAGGCCAAAAAGCAGGCTTGGAAAGTATGGCTGGATGGGGGAAGTGGAGAAGACTATCAAGTGGCCAGGAGGGAAGCTAGGAGACAAGTGTACTTAGCAAGAAGGGAAGCAGAGGAAAGAAAGTTCAAGCATGTTCTACAACGCGAGGACCAAAAACGTGAGGTGTTCAGGATTGCTAGGCAATGCGTCAAGGAAAACCGTGATATTGTCGGGGAGAAGTGTGTACTAAACGATGATGGCACACTTGCCATCACCGACGCTGATAAGAAGGTAGCTTGGAAGTGTCACTATGAAAGGCTACTAAATGAGGAGAATAAATGGGAGAAAGACAGTCTCCCCCATATCGACCCAATAGAGGGACCAGCAGTGTTAGTCGAGGGGAGTATAATAAGTAAGGCAATCAAGGATATGAAGACGGGTAAGGCGGCTGGGCCTTCGGAAATAGTTGCTGAGATGCTGAAGGCATCTGGCACGGTGGGACACACCATGGTCACCCGCATAGTTAACCAAGTCGTACAGAATGGGGTTGTTCCGAAGGACTGGCATAGCAGCATCATCGTTAACTGTTATAAGGGTAAAGGAGACGCCCTAGATAGGAGTAACTATAGAGGCATTAAATTAATCGACCAGGTCATGAAGGTCACGGAAAAAGTAATAGCGCAACTAATCAGAGAGAGAATTGACCTAGATGAAATGCAGTTCGGGTTTGTGTCAGGCAAAAGTACCACAGACGCTCTTTTCATAGTACGACAACTACAGGAGAAGTACCTAGCTAAAGGTAAACCCCTCTACTTAGCTTTTGTCGACTTGGAGAAAGCCTTCGACAGAGTCCCCCACTCCATTATCTGGTGGGCTCTTAGAAAACTAGGCGTTGACGAATGGCTTGTGAGGGCTATACAAGCCATGTATAAAGAAACAGTCAGCAAGGTTAGAATTAACAACGAATATAGTGAAGAGTTTAGCGTAAAAGTTGGCGTCCATCAGGGCTCTGTTCTCAGCCCCCTACTATTTATTATTGCCCTTCAGGCTATAACAGAGGAGTTCAAGACCGGCTGCCCATGGGAACTCCTATACGCAGACGACCTGACACTCATAGCGGAATCAATGGCCGAGCTAGAGAAGAAATTCCAAACATGGAAGCATGGCCTAGAGTCAAAAGGACTTAAAATTAACCTGGCTAAGACTAAAGTTCTAGTTTGTAGGAAAGAAAACAAGGCGGCGGTCCCTTCTGGGAAATGGTCGTGCTCGGTGTGTAGGAAAGGCGTAGGTAGAAACTCCATTTTATTTCCTAAATGCAAAGTATGGGTGCATAAAAGATGTAGTGGGATCACAGGTAAGCTAACTAAGAACATAGATTTTACATGTGGCCGGTGTTCTGGTGCAATAAGTAGCAGCAAGTGCCCACAGAATACTAGCTCTTTCAATTGCGCAGAGGGTTCTATAGAAATAGTGGACAGCTTCCGTTACCTGGGCGATAAAATCAGCAGTGGGGGAGGGTGCTCTGAAAGTACAGTAGCTAGAGTCAGAACTGGTTGGAAAAAGTTCAGAGAGCTTATACCACTATTAGCTGCTAAAGGGTTCTCCCTAAAAATGAAAGGCAGGTTGTACGATGCCTGCATACGAACAGTAATGTTGCATGGCAGTGAGACCTGGGCATTGTGTGCAGAGGATATACGCAGACTAGAGAGGAACGAAGCTTGCATGCTCCGCTGGATGTGTAACAGTAATATACGTGAACGGCAAAGCATAAACGAACTAAGGAAAAAATTAGAAATAAGAGGGATCAGATGTTGTTTACTCGAGAGAAGGCTACGTTGGTATGGACACGTGATGCGCATGAAAGTCGATAGCTGTATAACAAAGTGCAGGGCAATAAAGATAGACGGTAGCCACGGAATAGGCAGACCTAGAAAAACCTGGGACGAGCTGATAAACTCCGACCTCACACACTTACACCTCTCCAAGACAATGTCACTGGACCGAGACCTTTGGCGGTACTCAGTAACAGAGAAGACCCGCCTTGCCAGTAGCATCTCTAACAAAATACACCCCGTCCCACCACCACCACCCCATCCACACCACCCCGTTCTATGTAAAGTTATGTTGGTGCTGCGCCATCCAGGCCGAAACAAATGAGATCGTGTAGGTGTCACGACAAAAAAACACACAGTCCACGCTGTAATGTGGCCGTGTAGGCAACACGCTAAAAACCTCCCAGACCCACACTGTAAATGTGGTTGGTGTTAGGAAGGGCATCCAACTGTAGAAAACCTGCCAGACAGTCCTATGCGAGCAAGACAATCACTCTTGCTTCAAGTGGGACTACCCCCGTCCAAACCCATGCAAGCGTGGAACACGGACGTTAAACGTTGATGATGATGATGATGATGATATATATATATATATATATATATATATATATATATATATATATATATATATCCACATGTATGTCTATTCCATATGAGCAAGACATGGTCACCTGACGTACCTTGTCTCAAATGGGACATGTCCAACCCATACTAGCGTAGAAAGTGGATGTTAAACAATGACGATGATGATGCTGATGTGTGTGTGTGCAAATTTTGCTATATATATGTACATGTGAGTGTGTGTATAATTATGACAATTTTGGGTGTGTGTATATAAAATAGTTTAGTTGTATTTTTAAAACACAAATAAACACTTGCTCATTACTATATATTGGGTGTGTCCCTCTCTCTCACATTCTCTCTTTATTTATGTATATATTTCAACAATAAACAAAACAGAGATGCAAAAGCACAATATATATATATATATATGTATATATATATATATATATATATATACATATATATCTGTCTGTGTGTGTGTATGTGTATTAAATGACAGTAGCACTAAAACAATATTAAATATAATATTGTTGTATCTGAAAGCAAATACTATACAATAAACATATGGCAGTTTCATTATCAAGGAAAAATATTTCTCTCTTTTTCTCTGAGAACATGTCACCAATATGTCGGTATTAGTTGAAAATACCAGGCAGTGCTGTTTCAAGATTCATTAATCTTTCATCAGTGACATCCACTCAACTGGTATTAACATGGAAATAGACTAGGGTCTCTACAAATTTTGTAAGATGAATATTTGCAGGGGATGCTCATTTGCATATAGTGCAAACTTGGGTGTTTATAATTGGCTGCAGTACAGGCATAATAGAGGTGTATATGGAAGTATATACTATATATTTTTATTAAAAAAATATATATATATGCATATATATATATATTTATATATATATATATTTATATATATATATATACACACACACACACACAAAGAGTATATATTGGCAAGAAAATTCTCAACCACACCAAACCTAGCAGATTTTGGCATTCAATAACCATAAGAAAATTTATAAACAAAGTTGAACAAACAATTCTTGTAAATTTTAATACACAAACCAACCCTTCTATAATTTAAATAGCTAGAATTGTTTCAACACACTGTTACATGTATGAGTATATAAATATAAACACACAAACACAGACATGCTTACAAAAATACACTCACAGACTTGGTAAACACCCACAAAATTATTAACCATCTTGCCAACAACAACCCTGAGCACCTTTTTGATCTCCATGTGTCTAACACATGTAGACATGCCTACAAAGTCAAAAAACAGCACAGTTCCCATGACTTTCAGAAACATTTTTTCACGCTCAGAGTTGCTGAAGCAGGGAACAAACTGCCTGCATCAGTTGTTAGCTGTCGAGACACTGCATCCTTTAAAACCTCCATGCTTCCTGAAATTCGCCAACACTACACCTAATACGTGTATATCATGACTCATACACTGTTCATTTTCCTGATATTTGTACATTATTCTATGTACTATACATGCACCTTTGATGAGTTGTAGTGCACCTGAGCACTGTACACAATAATTTCATTATTACTATTATTCACACAAACATGCACATACACTCCCACACAGTATAGTAAATGGAACACCAGCTACTGTTTTGCTATAGTTTTTTCAACATCCCCTTCCTTCCTTTTACATATACATACAATCATACAAACACACACACACACATTGTGTGATGGATGGAAGTCGCTCAAATTTATATAATAATGAATATAATACTAAGAATAACAGATTAATAATGCTGATAACACTCTTTGGTTGTGTAATATACATAATGTTATATCTGACTACAATAATAAATTAAACAGACCTCAAATTACTAACATTGTTCTCAAAATAAATAACATCAAAATCTCACAAATTCAATATTATGTGCGATAATTATTTAAGATAAAGCCTTTACTGTGAAAATAAATTAGTAAATATAGAGTAATGTGAATGCTAAAGGGTTAAGACCCATTTTTATATGTATTTTCATTCTTTTAAGAATGAAAAATTAAAAAACTCTATTAACTTAGTTAAATTAATCTGGTGTTTAAAAAGCAGGATATTATTAACTCTTCAAAACCTTATGTAAGGGGTAGAACTAAATACAATCTTTGTCTGACCGAAGTATTAAAAATAATTACTTCAAAAATCATCCTTCTCAATTCCAAAAATGAAATAATCCTTTCCTATCCACATAGAATATTTTACTTTTTCTTTTACATTTGACCCAGATAAATTATACCCATTGTAAATTCTTAAATTATACCCATTGTAAAATTCTTAAGTCACTGGACATATATATTGAATTATTGCTATATTTAATTACTGTTATATGCTTCCGTAATTATTAAACATTCTTTTGTGATATTTTAAAACTAATTTTTTTCACAACTTCAACTTCACTTCTGAAGTGATAAAATCCCTTTTAATTCCCATTGGTATAACTCTAAGTCAATATTTAGTGTATCTTATCCTTTTTGTAATAATATATTATACATATGCACATAAATCATAATTGGACACGATGGTCCACTCAAGTAGAGAATCATAGTTTATGGAGACATATACAGGTGTAGGGAGTTTATTCGGAATTTCTGGAAGGAATTTGTCCAAAGACTTCTTGAATTTTATGGTATCTGTTTCTGTTTTATGTGTTTTGGTGTAATGTTAAAGAGAGCAGGAAATAATTGTGCCATAATATTGTTATGAGGTGTGAATTTGATTTTTGTTGTAGGCGGATAATACGGAGCCCAAGCCTTGGGTGTACTTTAAAGGTGATGTTAACATCCTTTGGGCAATGTTGATGGAATATTTTCCACATCATGCAGATAATGTAGCGCTCATGGTGGTGTTAGAGAAAGTAGAGTTTGAGCTTCTCTAGTCAACCTCAATAGCCAAGGCCTGTCATGTTATCTTTTTTTAATTGACCTTTGAGATACTTCAATTATCATAATACTTTGCTTCATGTGAGAAGACCATAGTATACAACAGTATTCAAGGTGGGTCCAGGCAAGAGTAGAGAAGAGAAGGATGGAAAGTTCTGAGAATCCAGGAACACATCTTGCAAGCCATGTCATCTTTGCTATCTATATGAATAGCCCAGTTTATGTTGTTATCAAAAATTACTTCCAGGTCTCTTATATTGTTGGATGCCATGAGGGTTTCACCCAAGAGAAGGTAATATGGGAGTTTCAGTGCATCCTCTTTTCCAAAGTGGATTAGCTCAAAGTTATCCTTGTTCAGTAGCATATTGTTTTTTCTGCCCATTGTAGATCTGACTGAAGGCATGTCCGATCTCCCACGCCATTGATGACTTCTGGAGCTTGGAATCATCTGTAAAGATTCTTATGTTGCTGAGCTTGATGTCATTGATATAAATAATTGTTTCTACTTTTGGCACAAGGCCAGCAATTACCCAGTACATTACTGGTACTTTATTTTATCGACCCCGTAAGGATGAAAGGCAAAGTTAACCTCGGCGGGATTTGAACTCAGAATGGCAAGGGCCGTAACTCTATGCGTCAAAGGATGGCGTCCAACCCTCTACCGATACTGCCAATAAATAATGAAGAGAAGTGAGCCCAACACAGTGCCTTGTGGAACACCACTACTGACTTTGGCTGGGCTTGATTGTCCTCCTTCGACTACAACAGGTTGGGCTCTGTCTGTTAGGAAACACTTGATCCATTGTAGTAAGTTTCCAGGGACACCAATGTTGGATTGTTTTTTCAAAAGGATGTTGTGATCAACCCTGTCAAAGACCTTGCTGAAATCAAGGTATATGACATTAGTGTTGGAGCCCTCTCCCAAAGCTCTTAAAGTGTCATCAAAGTGATGTATGAGCTGCATTAGGCAGTCCCTTCCATCATGGAACTCATGTTGGTTGGAGTTCAGCAGATTGTTTCTTTAAAAAAAGTGAATGATTTGTGATCGCACTACCCTCTCAAATACCTTAATGATATGAAAGGTAAGTGAGATCGGAAAATAATTCACTGCAAAGACTTGTTTCCCTTTTTGAAAACTAGAACAACAAACTAGGCAGAAAGTTTTCAGGTATATAGCCAGCGTCCAGTGAGTTCCTCCACTGATTAGTTAGAGGAGATTCAAGTTGGTGTTGACACACCTTCAGGACACTAGCAAGGAATCCTCAATGAATTGGACCTTCCATTTTTGTGTATTGATGGAAGAGCTGACACTTTGTAGATATAGAGTAGAAATGTTGAGGCTAGAGTAATGGCTGGTTTTGATTGTTTCAGGGGGCTTGTTTTGTGTTATACTTTCTATTATGTGTATGAGCTTTTGGTTATTTGGTTGTTTGATGATATTAAAGAACAAGTATATATAATAATAATAATTTGTGCAGAAATTGAAAGTTTGCAGTTAAAAATACATACTGAAGAGTTTGTGGGTAAACACTTGGTTACAAAAAATATTAGGAGAACCTTAAAATTATGTCTGTATACTTCAACACGATGGCAACCAGAATGGGTCCAAACTATACCAACTTGTTTGTTGACTACATCGAAGCCCAGATCTTCTCCCAGTACGCTGGACCGACTCCTTAGCTATACGGTCGTTATATCGACGACTGTATCAGTGCGACCTCTCTATCACAAGAACAACTTGACTGTTTTCTTTCTTTTGCCCAATCTTTCTATCCTGCTCTCAATTTCACCGCCTCCGTCTCCGATTCTTCTGTTGCTTTTCTAGATATCTCTCTATCTATTAATCACTCTCACCACACCCTCTCTACTTCCATCTATTTTAAACCAACAGACTCCAAATCTTACCTCGACTTCACCTCCTCCCATCCAACCCACACCAAACACTCCATACCCTATTCCCAATTCCTTCGTCTCCATCGACTCTGTAGCCAAGACGACAATTTCGAAACCCATTCCCTTTGCATGGCTTACTGCTTCATCCAGCATGGATATCCCCCCACCCTGATCCAAGCTGCTCTCACCCGCGCCCGTGAAACAGACCGCACCACAGCCCTTTCACCTCACCCCCCACCCTCCCAACACCTGTGTTCCTTTCCCTCTCACCTACCACCCCATCACCCTACCACTCTGGCAACATGTCCTCCGTTCCTTCCGTATCCTCTCTTCTGACCCCGTCACTTCTCACTTTTTTCCAAACCTACCCATTACTACTTTTAAGCGCGCCCGCAACCTCTGCGACCTCCTGGTTTGCTGTTCCTTTTCGTCCTCTCCCACGACTCCACCCGGCTCTCATCCTTGTTCCCGTTCCCGCTGCAACACTTGTCCCTTTATTTCCACTCTCACCACTCTTACAGGCCCTAACGGGTCTTTCCATATCCGCCATTCCTTCACCTGCACATCCACCCACATTGCCTATGCCCTCCGGTGTTCCCTTTGTAGGTCTTTATATATCGGACAAAGGGGACGCCGTATGGCAGACTGTTTTGCCAAACATTTGAGGGACATACCACTCGGTTTGGATACTCCTGTTGCCCGTCATTTCTGTTCTCCTGGTCATTCTTCCCTACATGTTTGTCCTGGGTGTCCTTTTAATCATGGATCACAGGCCTCGCGCACCTAACTGAACAAAGTCTGATTCACCGTCTTGGGTCCTATTCCCCTCTTGGACTCAACTCACCTCCCCAATTTCTCTAATACCCTGTCCATTATCACACTCCTAGATTCCTATCGCTTTCTCTTTGCTTATAACTTCATACTTACATGCACACACACACTCTTTTACTCACATATACACACATATCTCTTCTTAGCTTCGTACGGACCTATAATAACACACACACACACACACACACACACATGCTTACACATGTGCTCAAGTATAGCTCTTTTTACAAAACAGTTTTTTTTCCATTTCAGGTAGACGCATGCCATCATCCACTTTTCTAAAAAACAAATCATTCAGGAAACACCAGCACCAGCAGTTTTGCAAGAGATGTCAACATGAATGGACCTATTATTTTTATCTAAAGACATGTTTTCCAATTCCATTCCACCCGTCCCCTTAATCTATTTTATTTCTCATTCTTTCTTCTGATGAAGAACTAGCGTCCTCTTCCTGCTATATCAAGCGTTAACCTAATATATACCTTCCATATACTGTACCGATTCTGTTGTTATTTCTGTTTACCTTTTACATATATATAATTAAACATACGGTATATTGCCAAATATACTATACATACATTCACGTGTACATCACTATTTCAGAGCACCAATCCTAATACTTAATTTTTGCTGGACTGGCAATCGCTCTGTATAATTAGCTCCTGATTATTACTGGAATTCTATAAGAATCCAGCTTCTATAATTTTTGGCGGAAGAGGGCACTACATAGCTCTGAGGATTGCCAAACAGCATGAAACAGACTGTTAGCTTCTCTGCCTTCTTTCACCGAAAAGAAGTAAGTGACATAGTCACTATTTTAAAATGATAGCGTAAGGTCTTCAAAATGGTTTTAATTAAACATACGGTATATTGCCAAATATACTATGCATACATCGCTATTGCAGAGCACCAATCCTAATATATATATATATATATATATTTATATATACACACGCACACAAATATATTCGGGGACCGTCTGCTATCAATTTAACACCGTTTACCATCAACCAGAACCACTAGTTCTACTCATTGATAAACAACCTAACTAACATAAATGATACATATATATATATATATATATATATATATATATATATATATAGATATAGATATACACATTTATTAAAATAACAGATTAAAGTTTAAGCAATAAAACTAAATTTTTAAGCAAATAAATATTTGCTCTAGGATTCTTATATATTTGATATATATTTATCCTTATCGAGCCCTCTTTGGATTTTAGTCTTCACATTTATTATTATTACTATATATATCATCATCATTTAATCTTCCACGCTAGCATGGCTTGGACGGGAATTGTCCCACTTGAGGCAAGATTGGTCGGGTGACCGTGTCTCGCTTGTATAGCAGGTTTTCTACGGTTGGATGTCCTTCCTAACACCAACCACATTCACAGTGTGGACTGGGAGGTGTTTTTGTCATGATACCTACACAACTTCATTAATTGGGACTGGATGTTGTGGTACCAACATAACTTTACAGAGACAGGGTGGTGTTGGTGGAGTGGGAGGGTGGAGTATGGGTAGTGGGTTGGGGTGTATATTTTGTAAAGAGGTGCCTACTGACTGTAGGCTTCTGTTTGTACATAGGCAAGGCGGATCTTCTGTATTACTGCGCGGCACCAAAGATCTTGGTCCAATGACATTGTCTTAGAGAGGTGTAAGTGTGTAAGGTCAGAATTTATCAAATCGTCCAAGGTTTTTCTGGGTCTACTTACTCCGTAACTTCCATTAATTGTGATCACCCTGCACTTTTTTATACAGCTGTCATCTTTCATGCGCATCACGTGACCATACCAACGTAGTCTTCTCTCAAGTAAACAGCATCTGATCCCTCTTATTCCGAATTTCTCACTCAGTTCATTTATGTTTTGCTGTTCGCGTATATTACTATTACACATCCAACGGAGCATGCATGCTTTGTTCCTTTCCAGTCTGCGCAGGTCCTCTGCACACAATGTCCAGGTCTCATTGTAACATTGCTGTTCGTGTACAGGCATCATACAATCTGCCTTTCATCTTCAGAAAGAAACTTTTTGTGGTCAACAGCAGTATAAGCTCACTGAAGTTTTTCTATCGCGTTCTGACTCTGGCTACTGTTGATTTTGTCACCCAGGTAACGGAAAGTGTCCACTATTTCTATAGAACCATCTGGGCAATAGAAGGAGCTAGTATCCTGTGGGCACTTGCTACTTATCTCACCTGAGCATCGGCCACATATAAAATCTACGTTCTTAGATGGCTTACCTGTGATCCCACTACATCTTTTATGTACCCATAGTTTGCATTTGGGACATAAAATGGAATTTCTACCTACTCCCTTCCTTCACACTGAGCATGGCCATTTCCCAGAGAGCCCCTGTGCCCTATTTTCCTTTCTACATACTAGAACTTTAGTCTTAGACAACTTGACTTTAAGGCCTTTTGATTCTAGGCCATGCTTCCATGTTTGGAATTTCTTCTCTAGTTCAGCCATAGATTCAGCTATGAGAGTTAGATCATCTGCGTATAGAAGTTCCCATTGGCAGCCGGTCTTAAACTCCTCTGTTATAGCCTGAAGGGCAATAATAAATAGGAGGGGGCTAAGGACAGAGCCTTGATGAACACCAACTGAGAGAAGGTTTGCTTTTGGGATTCAAGGGAGATAACTTTTGGGGGTGTAAATATTGCAAACACTTAAATAATTAAGATAACATTTAAAATATTTACGCTTCCTCAAATAATTCCTGAATGGTTATTTGTCTGTGTGTATATGTCTTTGTGTGCTTCTATTTCCACAAGCTTCTATGTTTAGCATGTACATATATGTGCATGTATATATATATATATATATATATATGGTTGCTTTTCGATATGCTAGATGGACTATGGAATTCTGGAGAGTCTGAAAAATCTGGACACTCAATGACAATGCCAAAGATAAAGATAAAGATAAATTCACCCAAAGATAAAGATAAATTCACGAGAATGCAAGGACTCCTCCTCTTTATTTCGGCCGCAGATGGCTAACATAACCCCATCTCCCTCACCCACCCACCCCCTGCGCCTCATCCTTCCCACCCACCAAACGCAATCCAAAACTTCAGAGTTGGTACCATGAATGTAGGCACCTTAAAAGGTCGCTCTAATGAGGTTGTAGAGCTGCTTGAACGTAAGGAAGTTGATGTTTGCTGTATTCAAGAGACCAGGTGGAGGGGTGGGTCTGCTAGATTGCATAGTGGGTAAAAAAAGATGCTATAAACTTTTCTGGGTGGGAAATGACAATGGGCTGGGTGGAGTAGGAATCATGCTAGCAGAAAAATGGGTAGATAAGGTAATTGTCGTAAATAGAGTGAACAACAGAATAATTAAAATAAGACTTGTTCTAAATAGAACTACTGTGACAATAATATCTGCGTATGCACCCCAATCCGGACTGCCTGGCGTTATAAAAGACAGATTCTATGAGTCGCTAATGCTCACTACCTCCCAAATAACCGACAGTGACTAGATAATTATTGCTGGCGACCTAAATGGCCATGTTGGACAACATTGTGACAGTTATGATGGAATCCATGGAGGCTATGGGTTTGGTACTAGAAATGAGGAAGGGTCCAGAATCCTGAAATTCTGTGATGCAAATAACCTAACTATTTGTAACACAAACTTCAAAAAACGAGACAATCACTTGATCACCTTTAGATCAGGGGAACACACCAGCCAGGTAGATTATATCCTTACCAGAAGAGTGTCAGTTGTAAACACTAAATCCCTCCCCCATGAAGAATGCACCTCCCAACATAGACTCATAGTTAGCGACTTCATAGTCAGGATGAGACGTACTTGACAACAGAAGAGGACTACCCTAAGGAGAAGGATATGGAAGTTAAAGGACCCCACAGCCAGTAATAAATTTAAAAACATATTACTTGATGCTTTTGACAGTAAGGAAGAGCAATTAGAGTCATACAATATAGAGGAACAGTGGGAATTCTGGAAAGTTAACCTGCTGAAGGCGACAGATGAAATCTGTGGCTGGAACAGACCTATAGGCAGGAGGAGAGTAACTTGGTGGTGGAACAGTAAGGTGGAGGAGTCAATCAAGGCCAAAAAGCAGGCTTGGAAAGTATGGTGGGATGGGGGAAGTAGAGAAGACTATCAAGTGGTCAGAAGGAAAGCTAGGAGACAAGTGTACTTTGCAAGAAGGGAAGCAGAGGAAAGAAAGTTCAAGCATGTTCTACAATGCGAGGACCAAAAACGTGAGGTGTTCAGGATTGCTAGGCAATGTGTCAAGGAAATCCGTGATATTGTCGGGGAGAAGTGTGTCCGTAATGATGATGGTGAACTTGCCATCACTAATAAGAAGGTAGCTTGAAAGTGTTACTACGAGAGGCTACTAAATGAGGAGAATAAATGGGACAAAGATAGTCTGCCCCACATCGATCCAATAGAGGGACCAGCAGTGCAAGTTGAAGGTAGTATAAGTAAGGCAATCAAAGATATGAAGACAGGCAAGGCAGCTGGGCCTTCGGAGATAGTTGCTGAAATGCTGAAAGCATCTGGAACAGTGGGACACACTAAGATCACACGGATAGTAAACCAAGTCATACAAAACAGGGTCATACCAAATGACTGGCGTAGCAGCAGCATCATTAACTGCTACAAAGGTAAAGGAGATGCACTAGATAGAGGAACTATAGAGGCATTAAATTAAACCATAGACGCCCTTTTCCTTGTACGACAACTACAGGAGAAGTATCTAGCTAAAAGGAAACCCCTCTACTTAGCTTTTGTTGACTTGGAGAAAGCCTTTCACAGAGTCCCCCGCACCATGATCTGGTGGGCCATTAGAAAACGAAGGATTGATGAATGGCCTGTGAGAGCTATGCAAGCCATGTATAAAGAAACAGTCAGCAAGGTTAGAATTAACAACGAATATAGTGAAGAATTTAGCGTAAAAGTTGGTGTCCATCAGGGCTCTATCCTTAGCCCCCTCCTATTTATTATTGCCCTTCAGGCTATAACAGAGGAGTTCAAGACCGGCTGCCCATGGGAACTTCTCTATGCAGACGATCTAACACTCATAGCTGAATCGATGGCTGAACTAAAGAAGAAATTCCAAACATGGAAGCATGGCCTCGAATCAAAAGGCCTTAAAGTTAACTTGTCTAAGACTAACGTTCTAGTATGAAGGAAGGAAAGAAAATAGGGCATCACAGGTCAGCTATCTAAGAACGTAGATTTTATATGTGGCCGGTGCTCAGGTGCAATAAGTAGCAAGTGTCCACAGGATACTAGCTGCTTCCATTGCCAGATGGCTCTATAGAAATAGTGGACACCTTCCGTTACCTGGGTGACATAATCAGCAGTGGTGGAGGGTGCTCTGAAAGTACAGTAACCGGAGTCAGAACGGGATGGAAAAAGTTCAGATAGCTTATACCACTATTGGCCGCTAAATGTTTCTCTCTAAAAATGAAAGGCAGACTATATGATGCCTGCATACGAACAGCTATGTTACATGGCAGTGAGACATGGGCATGTGTGCAGAGGATCTGCACAGACTGGAGAGGAACGAAGCATGCATGCTCCGTTGGATGTGTAATAGTAATATACGCGTACGGCAAAGCATAAATAAACTAAGTGAGAAATTAGGTATAAGAGGGATCAGATGCTGTTTACTCGAGAGAAGACTATATTGGTATGGTCACGTGATGCGCATGAAAGACGATAGCTGTATAAAAAAGTGCAGGGCGATCAAAATTGATGGAAGCTACGGAGTAGGTAGACCCAGAAAAACCTGGGACGATTTGATAAATTCCAACCTCACACACTTACACCTCTCTAAGACAATGTCATTGGACCAAGATCTTTGGCGCTACGCAGTAATACAGAAAACCCGCCTTGCCTATGTACAAAGCGAAACCTAATATTCAAATATACACCCCCTCCCACTACCCAAACTCCCCCACCCCCCATCAACACCACCCCTTTCAATGTAAAGTTATGTTGGTACCACAACATCCAGTCCTAAATAAATGAGGTCGCGTAGGTGTCATGACAAAAAAACACAGTCCGCGCTGTAATGTGGCCACGTAGGTAACATGGTAAAAACCTCCCAGTCCACACTGTAAACGTGGTTGGTGTTAGGAAGGGCATCCAGCCGTACAGTCCCATACAAGCAAGACGACCAATCTTGCCTCAAGTGGGACAATTCCCATCTAAAGCCATGCTAGCGTGGAAGATAGACGTTAAACGATGATGATATATACATACATGTCAGTTATTTAATAATATTTATTAATTGATTACTGTAGGTGACGTCAATAAGAACACCAGATGCTATTACTTCATCATCATCATCATTTTACGTCCGCTCTTCCCTGCTTGCAAGGGTGGGACGTGTCTTATTCAGCACAGCATCTCTCCACTTGTCACGGTCCTTCGTCATCTCCACCGTGAGCTTCAGCGATCTGAGGTCTGTTCTCACCACCTCCGCCCATGTTTTTCGTGGTCTACCTCTACCACGTCTTCCTTCAACTGGCATTACCTGACACTTCTTCACCCATCAGTCATCCTCCATGCGCATCACATGTCCATACCACCTCAGTCTCCTCTCTCGCACACTACATTCTATCCCTCTCAGACACAGTTTCTCTCTCAACACATTCATGCTGGGTTGTTCACGCATATTGACATTTCACATCCAACGGAGCATGCTTGCCTCATTTCTCTCCAGCCGTCGCATATCCTCTGCAGTTGCTGCCCATGTCTCACTACTATGCAGCATCGCGCTCCTCACAGAGGCATCATATAACCGGCCTTTCGTACGCAAGGAGAAACCCTTCTTCATCAGCAGAGGAAGCAGCTCCCTAAACTTCTTCCAGCCCGTCCTTATTCTAGATACTATGGCCTCGGAACACACACCCCCTCTCATGCTAATCTGATCTCCTAGGTACCGGAAGCTATCCACCACTTCTATAGCACCCGCCTGCATTTGAAAAATGTGTCTATCAATGCGACTTCTACTGTCTAATTTCCCTGTACATCTACTGCATACGTATTTCTCCCTACCTGTTAGTTTGCCTGCTATCCCACTACATCTCTTGAGTATCAAGGATCTGCATCGTGTGCATTTTATAGAATTTATGCCAGTTCCTTTTCTGCATATCGAACATGGCCATTTCCCTGATGGAATCAGAGTTTTGTCCTCTTTTCTACTCAACACTTTTGTCTTAGCTAGGTTCACTCTCAGTCCTCTTGCTTCCAACTGCTGTTTCCATAGCCAGAATTTATTCTCTAGCTCCTCTACTGATTCTGCTATAAGAACCAGATCGTCAGCATAGAGAAGTTCCCATGGACAGCCAGTCTTAAACTCCTCTGTTATGGCTTGGAGGACTATAATGAACAAGAGCGGGCTGAGGACCGAACCTTGATGTACTCCTACTTGTATCTGGAATTCCTCACTAAACTCCATTCCTACCCTCACTTTACTGACAGTACCTCTGTACAAAGTTTGCAAGCTATTCCTCGGGTACCCTATCAAAGGCCTTCTCTAGGTCAACAAAGGCTAATTATAGTGGCTCTTGTAATTGTCTCACCAAGAAGAGGGCATCTGTTGTACTCTTCCCAGGCACAAAACCAAACTGCATCTCCTCTAGTTTGACCCTTTCTCTAATTAGTTGTGCTAATATCCTTTCTGCCACTTTCATAACCTAATCCATCAGTTTTATACCCCTATAATTGTTCCTCTCCAGAGAATCCCCTTTACCTTTGTAGCAACTTATGAGAATACTGCTGCACCAGTCTTTGGGTATGACACCACCATATATAGCCTGATTGATGATGCATGCAACCAGTTTAGTGCCTACGTCCCCTGATACCTTCAGCATCTCAGCAACTATCCCCGATGGTCCAGCAGCCTTACCATTTTTCATTTCCTTAATCGCCTCTTGGACCCTATATTCGTCAATCTCAATAGCTGGACCCTCTGTCGGATCTACTAAGGGTAATTTCTATCTCTCCCATTCGTTCTCCACATTCATCAGTCTCTCATAATGACATTTCCAGGCCTCCTTTTCGTGATCATTTGTGACACTAAGTACACCGGCATCATTCCGGACACATTTATCTCCAACAACATCCTGATTTGCATTGACACACTGCCCTGCAATGTGGAACACCAGATGCCTCTGATCTTCCCATCGCAGAACATTGGCAAACCTCCTACTCTCAGCCTCCCTGCATGTTAAGTACACCTGACGTCTAGCTTCTCTCTTAACAGCTGTATATCCTTCTCTACTCCCACCCTTTTTCCAAGCCTTCCATGCTAGTCTTTTCTCTCTAATGGCCTTATCTACTGTGCTGTTCCACCACCAGATCACTCTCTGTCTGGTTGGAGCTCTGCTCCAGCCACAAGTTTCATCAGTAGCCTGCAGTAAGTTGTCACGTAAGAAATTCCAGTTATTATCTGTCATACGTCTCTAAATTGTCTTCTTTTTCGTCATACATGTCTTGAAGGGCTTTCCTAAATTTGTATTTTAGTGAAAGGTCTTTTAGCTTCCAGATCTTTCTTCTCCACACCTTCCTGTATGTCTCATTCCATCCCTTGCTTACTAAGATATCACTAACGACTAACCTATGCTGTGGGGTACATTCTTCCTCAGGGTATGCCTTGGTATTAGACACTATCTGCCTATCCCACTGCCTAACTAGTAAGAAGTCGATCTGGCTTATGTGCTTGCCAGATTTGTACCTACAAATAGGTGGTTGGCAGGTTTCTGGAAGTTAGTGTTGCAAATAGTCAGTGTACTTGCATCACAAAATTCAAGAAGTCTCACTCCTTCTCCATTTCTTAAGCCGTAACCGTGCCCACCATGTACCCCTCGATTGAAAGAGTTTTCTTCACATGACATCAGTGTATGTTTTGTTTGTAGTCAGCAGACATTAAATAGGAGAAAACGAAGTTTCAATTTAATCATTATTGAATATGACACGTTGCACAGATGATTGGATCTTGGCCGTAAATGAATCGATACCTTCAGATCTACTACCAGTGTCGATATGCACACCAAACGTGTAGATTTGAATAAAAACAATATTTTCAAGTAAAACTTCGTTCTCTTATCCATAATATATAAAACTCCTTCAACAAAAATCCACACAAAAACCGTCAATGATTAAAACCCTTGACTTACCCAAAAGTGGGGCCAGCCAATTCACATTGGCCTCCACATGTGAATCTAGGAATATAAGGACTTGTCCAGTGGCAGCTTTGGCTCCAAGGAGTCGGGTTCGAATAAGGCCTTCACGTTGTTTAGCATGGATAACTTTAACATTGGTGAATTTTTCGTTGACGTATTTGTCAAGCGGCTCTTTGCAGTGTTCTGTAGAAAATAAAGACATGTTCATATATATACATATCCATAAATGTATGCAAAAGGTAAACAGAAATAACAAAGCAAACGACATAATACAATGAAGAAATATATTAGTCTTATGCTTGATATAGTACGATAAGAGTCTCGGATGCTAGTCCTTCATCAGAAAATAGAATGAGGAATTAAAGAAAAAATAGAAAGATAGAAAGATAGAAAGAGTAGGTCTATTCAGGTTGCCATCTCTTGGAAAACATACATATATACATACATAAACATATATATACATATATAAACTCACACACACTACCCCCGGCATTCGTGGAATTTTCCTTAGAAATTAATAAATAATTGTTCGTCGAAACCACCGCATATTTGCGGAATTGTAAATATCTTCCACGAGTTTTTAATGTTTTTTTTTTGTGCAATATATATATTTTTTAACACTAAATTATTAATAACAATACACCGTATTTGGACGCCCTTTCGCATAAAACACTCCCTTTTTTTCTTATTATATTTTACCCCCGTGAATACCAGGGGACAATTGTATACATATATCACCATCATCATCACCATCCACTTTTCCACACTAACATGGGTTAGACGAGTTGTCTCATTTGGGACAAGTCAGATTAGGTAACCATGTCTTGCTCATACAGAACTGTTTCTGGATTGATTTCTACAACTGGATACCCTTCCTAATGCCAACCACATTTACTGTGTGGGCTGGGTGCTTTTTATTGTGACACCAACATAACCACCTTACAGTGTGGACTGGGAGCTTTTTGTCTTGGCACCAAAATAACCACTTTATAGTGTGGACATATATATACAGTTACATACATATATATATATAATACACACACACACCATAATCATCATTGTTTAACATCCATCTTCCATGCTAGCATGGGTTAGACGGTTTTGTTCCATTTGATGCAGGACTGGTCGGGAGATCATGTCTCGCTAGGGTGCATCAGTTTTTTTTAGGACACCTCTTTCTTGAGCTTTAAATTTCTTATTTACTAATTATTTTTTTTAATTTTCAGATAAATAATGCCATACATTATATTGAACAAGCAAATGAAAAGGCTAGCTGTAATCGTTGCCTTAAAAGCACAGCATAGTGATACAGTGATAGCTTCCTTCTTGAAAGTTGTCTGATATTTGTTGTGAAAGTCAGAAAGGATCTGGAAGCTGCTGACAAGTATCCAACATCAGTAGTCAAGCACAAAACGCATGCACATGTTCCTAATACAATCGGAACGCCTAAATTTGTAAAAGAAGTTCAAGAATCAATAAAACCCCAGGAAAGTCAATCAGAGCCATCGCCAAGGACTTTAAGGTTTCAGAATGTTCCATCAGAAGAGTTGTCTAATAAGATATCAGATACAAGTCGCATGTGATGCGGAGAGGCCAGTTTATGTTGGATATGACAAAAATCGTTTGGTCCATGCAAAGTGCTTGCTGAATGAGATAAAACATCAAAAACTTTGAATGCATTGGTTCATTTCTGATAAGAAAAACTTTGATTGGGATAAAAAAATAAACTGAAGGAATGGTAGATGGCTATGCAAAGACCCAATTGAAGTTCCAACAATCATGCACCAAATTTCAAGCAGCTGTGATGATTCTGGGTGTTGTCAGCAATGAGGGAGTTGCCATGTCTCCTCATTTTTTTTCTCAGGGCTTAAGAGTCAATGCTGCTGTCTACAACTCTTTGTGTTAGAGACAATTGTGGAGCCCTGGATAGACAAGGTAAGCAATGGAAGACTGTTCATCCTAAAACAAGATTGTGCGCTCTCTCATAAGGCCAGAACGACAGAAGCATGGAACTCCATGACCATATTCTTCCAGACATATGGCTTCTTAACTTACCAATCCTCTGGACTATTACATATGGGGCATAGTTGAAAGGGAGGTCAATTATCCCCCTCACAACACAATAGAATCTCTCAAGTCCGCTATTACTAGCCCAATGTCTAATATTGATAGAGGTCATCTGATTTGGGCATACATCTAGTAGGTACTTCTTAACTACTACCCTTCTCTTCCATACACCTCCCATGCCCCAACATCCACCCACATTTGATCACACTATCCTTATACTGTAAAGTGGTTATGTAGGGTTCACAACAAAAAGTTCCTAGTCCACACTTTAAAGTGGTCATGTAGGTGTCACAACAAAAAGCAGCCAGCACACACTGTAAATGTGGTTGGTGTTAGGAAGGGCATCCAACCATAGAAACCTAACCAGAAACAGTTCTTATGAACAAGACACGGTCACCTGACCCGACTTGCTTCAAACAGAATAACTCATCTAACCCATGCTAGCATGGAAAATAGGCGTTAAATGGTGATGATGATGATATATATATAAATGAAAAGATTCAGAATGTTTTCATATTACCCACTCTACTACCCCAAGTACCAAGTGCTCTGGTGGGTTATGGTCTAACTGGTTTTTACCACAACCTTATCTGATATATATATATATATATATATGATAATTTCTTCCGAATGAAACAGTCCAGTAGTAGCCATTTCTATATTTTATATATATACTAGCAGGGGTACCCGGCGTTGCTCGGGTGTTAAATAGCAGTTATGTATACCATTTATGTCAATACTTCAGTGCTGCTTCGAAAACTATACTTTTACAAAATCATCGGCTTTTTCCAAAAGGGGGTTCCTGCCCCCAGGGGTCCCCTACTCAAAATGTGCCAATTCTGAGAGTTCACATTCATTTGTAGAACAAACGTAGCCCATGTTGTGTCAAGTTTTGTGAAAATCGGTTGCGAACTCAAGAAGTTATGACGTTTTGTTGCATTGCACTGCAGTGCTTCAGTCGACTCCAAGGAAGTGGTTAAAGGGGGTTATCTGCCGGGAAGCCCTATGATCAATATCTGGAAAAATGAAAGTGTCCATGACCATCCGGAGTACGTAAGTAACCTATGTCTTAAGTTTGGTGAAAATACTATAGAAATGCATAAGGTTTACACACATGCACGTGTGTGTGTGTGTGGGTGCGTATGTTTATGTATGTGTATGTCCGTCGGGGCATGGGTATGTACTGGCCTAAATCTTCACTATTTACTTTTACTATTTTAAGGCAAAGTTAAAATCCCGTCGAGGTTAACTTTGCCTTTCATCATTACGGGATCGATAAAATAAAGTACCAGTAATGTACTGGATAATTGCTGGCCTTGTGCCAAAAGTAGAAACAACTATTTTAATAACCTCTGTCATTTTCGTTTACAATTTTATTTACATCATTCTTAAACTCCGGGGCTGGAAATCATTCTGTTATTTTAAATAGAATATTAGTCTAACGACTCCATTTACACCATAAACTTGGTCTTGTCTTTGCATGAAATTGTTCTTCGTGGTCCACATAACGACGTATTATCCTCGCTTTTTTTTCCATTCATTGCCAGGGAACGTCTTCACGAACCAAAATATCGTCTTCCTGTTTTCTTTCGGTTGCAATGTTTCTCGAAATATTTACTTCTGCGTTCACAGATTGAATTTATTAGTTTAAGAAGATCCCGTTAATGTTGAAAGCAGCGATTCTTTGCTTAAACTTTCTTTCTTTCTCAACCCCTCTCCCTTTTTTCTCATACCCTCTCTCTCTCTCATTCATACCCCCTCTCTCTCTCACTTCCTCTACAGAATGGAGAACAATAAAGAATGCGCAGATCTCTCTCTCTCTCTCTGTCTTTATATATATATGTGTGTTTGTGTGTGAACCAGCGTTCGTCGCCATTCTCTCTCTCTCTCTCTCTGTCTCTCTATCTGATTATCTTGTACCTCTCTCTATATAACGACCTATCTCACTCTCTCTCTACATCTCCCTTTCTCTCTTTAGATATGTGTGTGTGATATATATATATATATAGAGAGAGAGAGAGAGAGCGAGAGAGAGAGAGAGAGAGAGAGAGAGTTGCAACATGTATGTAGTTTCATAGATTTTTTAGGGTAGTGAGAATGAAAATATAAACAGAATATATAAATAAATTTACAATAGAATAACATAACAAATATGTTTTAAATATATACATAAATAACATTACAAATGCCTCGGTAACACTACAAAGGATGATACAATATTTAAAAAAATGTAAAAGAAGGGATGAACAACGGTGCCAACACCAGAGCAAAAAACAGCAGCGTCGCGAGTACTGGGCAACCTCTCTAATGATTTTTTAAGCAAGCCAGCACACTCGCAGCGTTGCCTCGGGTGATGGCGTGGCTGATGCGCTGAAATATTGTTTTAAAAGACTTTTTAATGGAAATGAAGCAAAATGGAAGCTTAATGTTGAAACTTCGAACTCATGAATTTTGCAGGTTAAAATTTTGCTTGCCTGAAAACTGTTCGCGTATTTTTGTACCTTTGCAAGTTTATTCGTAACGTAAGTAGATAAACAAATGACGCCATAAAAGGGAAATAACTCGTCTCTCATCTCTATTTATACATTTGAACTGAAAAATCAATACATTACAAATTCGATTTTTGAACTTGGCGGGGGTCAATTTGAAAATTTTTTTTACCGATGTCTCCGTCGGATCTTCATCTATAAGTGTAACAATTTCACCGAAATTTGAAGGTACGCTTTAGGAGAAGATGTGTGCCGACTGTTTTAGTAGACAGACAGACAGACAACCTCAGTTTTATATATATAGATATATATATAGAGAGGGAGGGGGGGGGGGGGAGAAATAGATATACTATTTCTCTTTTTCTCTTTTACTTTCTCTGATCATTGTGTCTGTCCAAGACTTACATTCACCACTTTACAGTGTGGGCTGGTCATTTTTTGTTGTAACACACCTACACAACCACTTTACAGTGTAGGTTGGGCACTCATATATATATATGTATGAAGGACTAGCCTCTGAAACATTAAGACTCTTCCTGCTATTTCAAGCATTAAACTCATATATTCCTTCCATATACTGTAACGTTTGTGTTGTTATTTTTTTTACCTTTTACATACACACACACACATATATATATATCAAAAGTGGAAGAATATAATCAAGTATAAAAGGAGAGGATAGACAGATATATAAGATGTAATTGCCAGCCACTGAAAGTAGCTCAATATTTATTTCATGTAAAACAAGTGTTGAGAGAGAAGATAGGTTAGAGCTTAGAAAGAGTTTGGGATGCATATGAGAAATAAGCAGAGCATGTATATTCAAAAGATGGCGCAGAGATTTGTGAGTTAGCTCTCTTTATTAACAGACAAGGTAAATGAATAAACAGCTTTAATATGAATGTTGGTTGATTTTCCTACAATTAATTTTGAATATATATATATCTTTTTAACCTGTTAGTTCTTTCGTTACTTTGGTATAGTGTGGTTGGGTTTTGCCTACCGCAATGTTCAATTTGTCAAGCTATTTAAACGTATATCATTGAGTGCTTTGCTAACTCATTCCTATTGTAGGTCGACTTTGCTTGCCAAAGCTTCGATTTTACTAAGCTTCCACTTGTATTATATGTATATATATGTTCCATTTAGTAATATATTGTATATATATATATGTAGTGTACAGGAGAGGAGACTGAGGTGGTATGGACATGTGATGCGCATGGAGGATGACCGATGGGTGAAGAAGTGCCAGGAAATGCCAGTTGAAGGAAGACGTGGTAGAGGTAGACCACGAAAAACATGGGCGGAGGTGGTGAGAACAGACCTCAGATCATTGAAGCTCACGGTGGAGATGACGAGGGACCGTGACGAGTGGAGAGATGCTGTGCTGAATAAGACCCGTCCCACCCTTGCAAGCAGGGAAAAGCGGACGTAAAATGATGATGATGATGATGATGATGATGATGATGATGATGATGATATATATATATATATACAATATATTAATAAATGGAAACTATATTTATAAGACCATAATTATTTTATTATATATTTTTCAAGGGCGACCAAGGTAAATTATGGTGCGCTTTCATCAGATAAAATACAGATTTGTTTTATAAATAAATACCTTGGTCGGCCTTGAAATATATATAATAAAATTATTATAGTTTTATAAATATAGTTTCCATTTATTAATATATTGTATATTTACTCATCTAACTTGTTGAGTGCTTTATATCAGTTATAAAAAAAATTTTAAGCTTGTTGAATCCCATAAAATTAAATATAACCTCGCCATATATATATATACGTATATGTATATATACGTATATGTATATATACATATATGTATATATACATATATGTATATATACGTATATGTATATATATGGAGGCACATGGCTTAGTGGTTAGAGCATTGGCCTTACAATCGAAAGGTTGTGAGTTCAATTCTCAGACCGGGTGATGTGTTGTTTCCTTGAGCAAGACACTTTATTTCACATTGCTCCAGTTTACTCAGCTGTAGAAATGAGATGATAGGGACTGGGGTCCATATCATTCCACTGCAAAGTGGTCGTGGAGGCGCCATGGAAAAAAAGCACCCAGCACTCACTGTAAATGAGGTTGGTGTTAGGAAGGGCATCCAGCTGTAGAAATCAAGCCAGAATCAGTTCCCGTCCTACCCTTGCAAGCAGGGAAAAGCGGACATAAAATGATGATGATGATGATGATGATATGTATATATACATATATGTATATATACATATATGTATATATGTATATATATATATATTTATATATACATATATATGTATATGTATATATATATATGTATATATATATATATATATATGTATATGTATATATATATATATATATGTATATATATATATATATATACATATATGTATATATATATATCATCATCATCATCATCATCAACGTTTAACGTCCGTGTTCCACGCTTGCATGGGTTTGGACGGGGGTAGTCCCACTTGAGGCAAGAGTGATTGTCTTGCTCGCATAGGACTGTCTGGCAGGTTTTCTACAGTTGGATGCCCTTCCTAACACCAACCACATTTATAGTGTGGGTCTGGGAGGTTTTTACCGTGTTGCCTACACGGCCACATTACAGCGTGGACTGTGTGTTTTTTTGTCGTGACACCTACACGATCTCATTTGTTTCGGCCTGGATGGCGCGGCACCAACACAACTTTACATAGAACGGGGTGGTGTGGATGGGGTGGGGGTGGTGGCGGGACGGGGTGTATTTTGTTAGAGATGCCTACTGGCAAGACGGGTCTTCTCTGTTACTGAGTACCGCCAAAGGTCTCGGTCCAGTGACATTGTCTTGGAGAGGTGTAAGTGTGTGAGGTCGGAGTTTATCAGCTCGTCCCAGGTTTTTCTAGGTCTGCCTATTCCGTGGCTACCGTCTATCTTTATTGCCCTGCACTTTGTTATACAGCTATCGACTTTCATGCGCATCACGTGTCCATACCAACGTAGCCTTCTCTCGAGTAAACAACATCTGATCCCTCTTATCTCTAATTTTTTCCTTAGTTCGTTTATGCTTTGCCGTTCACGTATATTACTGTTACACATCCAGCGGAGCATGCAAGCTTCGTTCCTCTCTAGTCTGCGTATATCCTCTGCACACAATGCCCAGGTCTCACTGCCATGCAACATTGCTGTTCGTATGCAGGCATCATACAACCTGCCTTTCATTTTTAGGGAGAACTCTTTAGCGGCTAATAGTGGTATAAGCTCTCTGAACTTTTTCCATCCAGTTCTGACTCTAGCTACTGTACTTTCAGAGCACCCTCCCCCACTGCTGATTTTGTCACCCAGATAACGGAAGCTGTCCACTATTTCTATAGAACCCTCTGCACAGTTGAAAGAGCTAGTATTTTGTGGGCACTTGCTGCTACTTATTGCACCAGAGCACCGGCCACATGTAAGATCTGTGTTCTTAGTTAGCTTACCTGTGATCCCACTACATCTTTTATGCACCCATACTTTGCATTTGGGACATAAAATAGAGTTTCTACCTACGCCTTTCCTACACACTGGGCATGGCCATTTCCCGGAAGGGACCGGCGCCTTATTTTCTTTCCTACAAACTAGAACTTTAGTCTTAGCCAGGTTAATTTTAAGGCCTTTTGATTCTAGGCCGTGCTTCCATGTTTGGAATTTCTTCTCTAGCTCGGTCATTGATTCAGCTATGAGCGTTAGGTCATCTGCGTATAGGAGTTCCCATGGGCAGCCGGTCTTGAACTCCTCTGTTATAGCCTGAAGAGCAATAATAAATAGTAGGGGGCTAAGAACAGAGCCCTGATGGACACCAACTTTTACGCTAAACTCTTCACTATATTCGTTGTTAATTCTAACCTTGCTGACTGTTTCTTTATACATGGCTTGTATAGCTCTCACAAGCCATTCGTCAACACCTACTTTTCTAAGAGCCCACCAGATAAAGGAAAGGGGGACTCTGTCGAAGGCTTTCTCCAAGTCGACAAAAGCTAAGTATAGGGGTTTACTTTTAGCTAGGTACTTCTCCTGTAGTTGTCGTACAATGAAAAGAGCGTCTGTGGTACTTTTGCCTGACACAAACCCGAACTGCATTTCATCTAGATCGATTCTCTCTCTGATTAGTTGCACTATTACTTTTTCCGTGACCTTCATGACCTGGTCGATTAATTTAATGCCTCTATAGTTACTCCTATCTAGGGCGTCTCCTTTACCCTTGTAACAGTTAATGATGATTCTGCTACGCCAGTCCTTCGGAACAACCCCATTCTGTATGACTTGGTTTACTATCCGGGTGACCATGGTGTGTCCCACCGTTCCAGAGGCCTTCAGCATCTCAACAACTATTTCCGAAGGCCCAGCCGCCTTACCCGTCTTCATATCTTTGATTGCCTTACTTATTATACTACCTTCAACTAACACTGCTGGTCCCTCTATTGGATCGATCTGGGGGAGACAATCCTTCTCCCATTTATTCTCCTCATTTAGTAGCCTCTCGTAGTGACACTTCCAAGCGACCTTCTTATCAGCGTCAGTCATGGCGAGTACGCCATCATCATTTAGTACACACTTCTCCCCAACAATATCACGGTTTTCCTTGACACGTTGCCTAGCAATCCTGAACACCTCACGTTTTTGGTCCTCGCGTTGTAGAACATGCTTGAACTTTCTTTCCTCTGCTTCCCTTCTTGCAAAGTACACTTGTCTCCTAGCTTCCCTCCTGGCCACTTGATAGTCTTCTCTACTTCCCCCATCCCGCCATACTTTCCAAGCCTGCTTTTTGGCCTTAATCGACTCCTCCACCTTACTGTTCCACCACCACATTACTCTCCTCCTGCCTATAGGCCTGCTCCGGCCACAGACTTCGTCTGCCGCCATCAGCAGGTTTGCTTTCAGGAATTCCCACTGTCCCTCTATATTGTCCGACTCTAAATGCTCTTCCTTACTGTCGAAAGCATCAAGTAATATGCTTTGAAATTTATTTCTGGCTGTGGGGTCCTTTAGCTTCCATATTTTTCTCCTGAGGATAGTCCTCTTCTGCTGTCGAGTACGTCTCGTCCTGACTATGAGGTCGCTAATTATCAGTCTATGTTGGGAGGTGCATTCTTCATGGGGGAAGGATTTAGTGTTTACAACAGACACTCTGTCACGTCTTCTGGTAAGGATATAATCTACCTGGCTGGTATGTTCCCCTGATCTGTAGGTGAGCAAGTGATTGTCTCGGTTTTTGAAGTTAGTGTTACAGATTGTTAGGTTATTTGCGTCACAGAATTCCAGGCTTCTGGAGCCTTCCTTATTTCTAGTACCAAACCCATAGCCTCCATGGATTTCATCATAGCCGCCACAATGTTGTCCAACGTGACCATTTAGGTCGCCAGCAATAATTATATAGTCACTGTCGGTTATTTGGGAGGTAGTGAGCATCAGTGTCTCATAGAAAGTGTCTTTTATAGCGCCAGGCAGTCCGGATTGGGGCGCGTACGCAGATATTATCGTCACAGTAGTTCTATTTAGAACAAGTCTTATTTTAATTATTCTATATATATATATATACATATATATATACATATACATATATATATATATATATACATATATATATATATATATACATATATATATATATATATATATATACATATATATATATACATATACATATATATATACATATATATATATATATATATATATACATATATATATATATATACATATATATATATACATATATATATATATATACATAAATCGTTTCTGAATTTGTTTAGCAATTTATCTGAAAACATGTGTTGAAACCGATATTGTTATGCTTTGGCAGGGTCATGCTGCCAATAAGAAATACACGCACCAGTTGCTTTCACTTCAATTTATTATAAATTAAATTTATAAATTTAGGAATTTATAAATTTCCGGTTGGTTGGTTGGTTCCACAACCAGACGATTGTTCATATATTGCCAAAGTTCTTTCGTCACACATTCTGTGACCTCTTCAGTGACAAGTTGGCGTAGGACAGAACAAAGGAGAGGCACAAAAACAAAGAAAAGAATCCCCAGTCACTGAAGAGGTCACAGAATGTGTGACAAAAGAACTTTGACAATATATGAACAATCGTCTGCTTGTGGAACCAACCAACCGGAAATTTTTAAATTCCTAAATTTATAAATTTAATTTATAATAAATTGAAGTGAAAGCAACTGGTGCGTGTGTTTCTTATTGGCAACATGACCTTCCCAAAGCATAACAATATATATACATATAACATATATATATATATCATCATCATCATCATCAGGTTTAGCGTCCGTGTTCCACGCTTGCATGGGTTTGGACGGGGGTTTTCCCACTTGAGGCAAGAGTGGTTGTCTTGCTCGCATAGGACTGTCTGGCGGGTTTTCTACAGTTGGATGCCCTTCCTAACACCAACCACATTTACAGTGTGGGGCTGGGAGGTTTTTACCGTGTTGCCTACACGGCCACATTACAGCGTGGACTGTCTGGCGGGTTTTCTACAGCTGGATGCCCTTCCTAACACCAACCACATTTACAGTGTGGGGCTGGGAGGTTTTTACCGTGTTGCCTACACGGCCACATTTACAGCGTGGACTGTGTGTTTTTTGTCGTGACACCTACACGATCTCATTTGTTTCGGCCTGGATGTTGTGGGACCAACATAACTTTACATTGAAAGGGCCGGTGTGGGTGGGGTGGAGGTGGTGGGACGAGGGTGTGTTTTGATAGAGATGCCTACTGACTGTAGTAGGTTTTTACTTTGTATTTAGGTAAGGCGGGTCTTCTCTATTACTGAGTACCGCCAAAGGTCTCGGTCCAGTGACATTGTCTTGGAGAGGTGTAAGCGTGTGAGGTCGGAATTTATCAGCTCGTCCCATGTTTTTCTGGGTCTGCCTACTCCGTGGCTACCGTCTATCTTTATTGCCCTGCACTTTGTTATACAGCTGTCGTCTTTCATGCGCATCACGTGACCGTACCAACGTAGCCTTCTCTCGAGTAAACAACATCTGATCCCTCTTATTTCTAATTTTTTCCTTAGTTCGTTTATGCTTTGCCGTTCACGTATATTACTATTGCACATCCAGCGGAGCATGCAAGCTTCGTTCCTCTCTAGTCTGCGTATATCCTCTGCACACAATGCCCAGGTCTCACTGCCATGCAGCATTGCTGTTCGTATGCAGGCATCGTATAACCTGCCTTTCATTTTTAGGGAGAACCCTCTAGCGGCTAATAGTGGTATAAGCTCTCTGAACTTTTTCCATCCAGTTCTGACTCTAGCTACTGTACTTTCAGAGCACCCTCCCCCACTGCTGATTTTGTCACCCAGATAACGGAAGCTGTCCACTATTTCTATAGAACCCTCTGCGCAGTTGAAGGAGCTAGTATTTTGTGGGCACTTGCTGCTACTTATTGCACCAGAGCACCGGCCACATGTAAAATCTATGTTCTTAGTTAGCTTACCTGTGATCCCACTACATCTTTTATGCACCCATACTTTGCATTTGGGACATAAAATGGAGTTTCTACCTACGCCTTTCCTACACACTGAGCATGGCCATTTCCCCGATGGGACCGCCGCCTTATTTTCTTTCCTACAAACTAGAACTTTAGTCTTAGCCAGGTTAATTTTAAGGCCTTTTGATTCTAGGCCGTGCTTCCACGTTTGGAATTTCTTCTCTAGTTCGGTCATTGATTCAGCTATGAGCGTTAGATCATCTGCGTATAGGAGTTCCCATGGGCAGCCGGTCTTGAACTCCTCTGTTATAGCCTGAAGGGCAATAATAAATAGTAGGGGGCTAAGAACAGAGCCCTGATGGACACCAACTTTTACGCTAAACTCTTCACTATATTCGTTGTTAATTCTAACCTTACTGACTGTTTCTTTATACATGGCTTGTATAGCTCTCACAAGCCATTCGTCAACACCTAGTTTTCTAAGAGACCACCAGATAATGGAACGGGGGACTCTGTCGAAGGCTTTCTCCAAGTCGACGAAAGCTAAGTATAGGGGTTTACTTTTAGCTAGGTACTTCTCCTGTAGTTGTCGTACAATGAAAAGAGCGTCTGTGGTACTTTTGCCTGACACAAACCCGAACTGCATTTCATCTAGATCAATTCTCTCTCTGATTAGTTGCGCTATTACTTTTTCCGTGACCTTCATGACCTGGTCGATTAATTTAATGCCTCTATAGTTACTCCTATCTAGGGCATCTCCTTTTCCCTTATAGCAGTTAACGATGATGCTGCTACGCCATTCCTTCGGAACAACCCCATTCTGTACGACTTGGTTAACTAACCGGGTGACCATGGTGTGTCCCACCGAACCAGATGCCTTCAGCATCTCAGCAACTATTTCCGAAGGCCCAGCCGCCTTACCCGTCTTCATATCTTTGATTGCCTTACTTATTATACTACCTTCAACTAACACTGCTGGTCCCTCTATTGGATCGATCTGGGGGAGACTGTCTTTCTCCCATTTGTTCTCCTCATTTAGAAGCCTTTCGTAGTGACACTTCCAAGCTACCTTCTTATCAGCGTCGGTGATGGCAAGTATGCCATCATCGTTAAGTACACACTTCTCCCCGACAATATCACGGTTTTCCTTGACACATTGCCTGGCAATCCTGAACACCTCACGTTTTTGGTCCTCACGTTGTAGAACATGCTTGAACTTTCTTTCCTCTGCTTCCCTTCTTGCGAAGTACACTTGTCTCCTAGCTTCCCTCCTGGCCACTTGATAGTCTTCTCTACTTCCCCCATCCCGCCATACTTTCCAAGCCTGCTTTTTGGCCTTAATTGACTCCTCCACCTTACTGTTCCACCACCATGTTACTCTCCTCCTACCTACAGGCCTGCTCCAGCCACAGACTTCGTCTGCCGCCGTCAGCAGGTTTGCTCTCAGGAATTCCCACTGTTCCTCTATATTATACGACTCTAATTGCTCTTCCTTACTGTCGAAAGCGTCAAGTAATATGCTTTGAAATTTATTTCTGGCTATGGGGTCCTTTAGCTTCCATATTTTTCTCCTGAGGATAGTCCTCTTCCGCTGTCTAGTACGTCTCGTCCTGACTATGAGGTCGCTAATTATCAGTCTATGTTGGGAGGTGAATTCTTCATGGGGGTGGGATTTAGTGTTAACAACAGACACTCTGTCACGTCTTCTGGTAAGGATATAATCTACCTGGCTTGTGTGTTCCCCCGATCTATAGGTGATCAAGTGATTGTCTCGTTTTTTGAAGTTAGTGTTACAGATAGTTAAGTTATTTGCGTCGCAGAATTCCAGGATTCTGGAGCCTTCCTCATTTCTAGTACCGAACCCATAGCCTCCATGGATTCCGTCATAGCCGTCACAATGTTGTCCAACGTGACCATTTAGGTCGCCTGCAATAACTATATAGTCACTGTCGGTTATTTGGGAGGTAGCGAGCATCAGTGTCTCGTAGAATTTGTCTTTTATAGCGCGGGGCAGTCCGGATTGGGGTGCGTACGCAGATATTACTGTCACCGTGGTTTTATTGAGGACAAGTATACATATATATACATATATATACATATAACATATATATATACATATATACATATATATATATATATATATATATATCCAAAATTAAAATTAAGGGTTGTCATGTCTG
>CAXHJY010000301.1:42500-47500 GCA_964016885.1 Eledone cirrhosa | reverse complement strand
ACGGGATGGAAGAAGTTTAGGGAACTACTACCACTGCTAGCTGCAAAAGGCTTCTCCCTCAGAATGAAAGGCAGACTGTATGATGCGTGTATCCGAACAGCGATGTTGCATGGTAGTGAGACCTGGGCGCTGAAGGTGGAAGACTTACGTAGATTAGAGAGAAACGAAGCCTGCATGCTCCGATGGATGTGTAACAGTAATATACGTGAACGACAAAGCATAAATGAATTGAGAGAGAGACTGAGCATAAGAGGAATCAAATGCTGCGTGCAGGAGAGGCGGTTACGCTGGTATGGACATGTGATGCGTATGAAGGATGACAGCTGCATAAAAAGGTGCAGAGCACTAGAAGTTGATGGAAACCGCGGAGTGGGGAGACCCAAGATGACTTGGGATGAGGTGATAAAAGCCGACCTTACCCAACTACACCTCTCAAAGTCAATGACACACGACCGTGACTTCTGGCGTCACGCAGTAATACAGGGTACCCGACCTCCCATGGGTACATGCTGATGCATATAAACAATATGCCCCCCCCCCCCACCGCAAGGTGGTCGTGGAGGTGCCACGGCAAAAAAGCACCCAGCCCACACTGTAAAGTGGACGTGTAGGCGCCACGAAAAAGCACCCAGCACTCACTGTAAATGAGGTTGGTGTTAGGAAGGGCATCCAGCTGTAGAAATCAAGCCAGATCAGTTCCTGTATGAGCAAGGCATGGTCAGCCGACCAGACACTGCCCACAACAGGACAACCCGTCTAACCCATGCTAGCGTGGAAGAACGGACGTAAAACGGTGATGATGATGATGATGATGATATATATATACATACATATATATATATATACATACATATATATATATATATACATACATATATATATATATATATATATATATATATACATATATATATACATACATATATATATATATATATACGTACATATATATATATACATACATATATATTTATATATACATACATATATATATATATATACATACATATATATATACATACATATATATTTATATATACATACATATATATATACATACATATATATATATATATATACATATATATATATATATATATACATATATATATATATATATATATATATATATATATATACATATATATATATATATATATACATATATATATATATACATATACATATATATATATATATACATATATATATATATATACATATATATATATATACATATATATATATATATATATATATATACATATATATATATATACATATATATATATATATATATACATATATATATATATATATATATATATATATATATATATACATACATATATATATATATATGAAATATATGAAATATAAGAATCAAAGAACTGTTCAAAACATTATTGTGCTTACAGCTGTTTCCTCCAAACCGAGGTTTGGATTCTTCGGAGCAATTTATTAATGCATGGACAGTTATATGACCTCCTTTTCAGCCGAGAGACATACCAATACATATTCAAACATTGATACATATTCAAACATTGTGGGTCGACATTCATTACAGAATTTAGAGTGGCAGTACACACTTCGAGATTACATTTATATTAATAGGTACAATCAAAAATCAAAGATATAGGTTAAAGTACAACATGAAGATAAGTGGTTATATAGTGCAAATGTTATATGTGTGGCGCTCATGTGCGTCTTGTTTATATAGTGTGGCAGAGAGATATGTGTGGTAGAGGCACTTAGGTAGGTAAATAAGAGTGTTTGGTTGGTAGATCTGGTGGCAAAGTCTTTATATGATTGATGTAGTCTGTGTGTGGAGAAATATTATAAGCATTAAAGATAGTGTAAGCATTAAAAGTGTTATAAGTATTGGAGATGCACAGCGCAGGGATGTCAAGTAATTCATGTACTTCGGCATTTTCATGGTCAAGGGAGTGTATATTTCGATTATATGCCTTTCACATAATCCACGACAATCCAGTTAGAGATCGTAGTCTGGTGTTCTTTAGTTCGATACAGGAGGTTGTTACGTTTCGAGAAACGCCATTGAATACCGGAAGTGTGTGTGTGGCTAAGGGGAGTTAATGCATGCGGGGAGGTAACTCTGGGGTTTCCATATCTAGCCATTAAAATGTGTCCCAATATAGACCCTAAATTCTATGGTGAGGTGCACCTTCCAAGAGAGACTTTTAAAGCATAAAGTGTACTAACTAAAGAGTGGTTTAACTAAATTATGCTGAAGGTGATCATATTATTATTAAGGTGGATTAACCCATCATAAGGTGCTACAAATGGAAATTATAGATGATGAGCGAGGATTCTAAATTAATGCTCTCTGTGGTTGTAGTCTGCTCATATGGCCAGGCGCGGTGATTGCAGGATTGCTTCAGGACCCAATGATCTCTGGTAAGATCTGGGTCATCACTTGCTACATTGGATGTCGAAAGATAATCGTCCCCAGGCAGGCCAAAGGTCAATCCGCAGTCCTCGCGACCCCTCTCTGACCGTCAGATCATCCATATACGTACAACCCGCACGGCAGTTGCATTGCATTCACTCACTGCGCTCTGCAGCCGGGTCCTACTGGTCAACAGCGCTACTCGATTAAATCATTTTACATCTGTCTAAGGAAGGTGTTTCCTCTGCCCAACACCATCCAACCGATCAATTCATGCTCAAATTACCCTTAGAGCGGTGTAGTGCCGTCCAAGTGGGTGGATGTTGTCACACCTGCCGTAGAGGTATAAATGGGTATTTTCCCTGCGAAGGGTTCCAGAGGATGTCGTTGTTTGTGTTATAATGGATCAGCTAGTGTTGGGTATGTAGTATAGGGTGTGTCTCTGGTGTTTGATGCTAGATGTGGTGTTGGGTTCCAGTCCGACATTGCTATATATAGGGCTTAAAGTTTTGGAAGGAATGTCTGAGGCGGTGCTGGCAAGTTGCAAACACCTCAGATTTTTTGTTAAGAAGGTTACGGTTGGAGAAGATAATATTGTGTGTCTCTAGTATACAGAGGTTACAGAATTTATTAGGTGGTTTGTACGAGGTCGCGCTGCCTATCACTTCCCATTTGAGTGTGTATGGTTTATTTTTAGATTTTAGATAGTGTATGTAGCTAGAAAGTGAGGTGGAGTTGGCTAGGCTGTGCTTTTTGAACGAGTGGATGTGCGAGTTATATCTGATTTTGAAGCAGTTAGAAGTGGAGCCTACATAGGTTTCTGAAGAGTTATTAGTCATGACTGTGCATGAGTATATGACATCCTTGGTTAGGCATTTTTTATCTAAAGGGCAGGTTCTATTAGCTCTACAGTTACAATTATTCTGTGCGTTAGTCCGCTGGTTATAATGCAATGCGGAAGTCTGTGTGGTGGATATAGGATTTTGGGTGTAGAGCTAATAGAACCTGCCCTTTAGATAAAAAATGCCTAACCAAGGATGTCATATACTCATGCACAGTCACGACTAATAACTCTTCAGAAACCTATGTAGGCTCCACTTCTAACTGCTTCAAAATCAGATATAACTCGCACATCCACTCGTTCAAAAAGCACAGCCTAGCCAACTCCACCTCACTTTCTAGCTACATACACTATCTAAAATCTAAAAATAAACCATACACACTCAAATGGGAAGTGATAGGCAGCGCGACCTCGTACAAACCACCTAATAAATTCTGTAACCTCTGTATACTAGAGACACACAATATTATCTTCTCCAACCGTAACCTTCTTAACAAAAAATCTGAGGTGTTTGCAACTTGCCAGCACCGCCTCAGACATTCCTTCCAAAACTTTAAGCCCTATATATAGCAATGTCGGACTGGAACCCAACACCACATCTAGCATCAAACACCAGAGACACACCCTATACTACATACCCAACACTAGCTGATCCATTATAACACAAACAACGACATCCCTCTGGAACCCTTCGCAGGGAAAATACCCATTTATACCTCTACGGCAGGTGTGACAACATCCACCCACTTGGACGGCACTACACCGCTCTAAGGGTAATTTGAGCATGAATTGATCGGTTGGATGGTGTTGGGCAGAGGAAACACCTTCCTTAGACAGATGTAAAATGATTTAATCGAGTAGCGCTGTTGACCAGTAGGACCCGGCTGCAGAGCGCAGTGAGTGAATGCAATGCAACTGCCGTGCGGGTTGTACGTATATGGATGATCTGACGGTCAGAGAGGGGTCGCGAGGACTGCGGATTGACCTTTGGCCTGCCTGGGGACGATTATCTTTCGACATCCAATGTAGCAAGTGATGACCCAGATCTTACCAGAGATCATTGGGTCCTGAAGCAATCCTGCAATCACCGCGCCTGGCCATATGAGCAGACTACAACCACAGAGAGCATTAATTTAGAATCCTCGCTCATCATCTATAATTTCCATTTGTAGCACCTTATGATGGGTTAATCCACCTTAATAATAATATGATCACCTTCAGCATAATTTAGTTAAACCACTCTTTAGTTAGTACACTTTATGCTTTAAAAGTCTCTCTTGGAAGGTGCACCTCACCATAGAATTTAGGGTCTATATTGGGACACATTTTAATGGCTAGATATGGAAACCCCAGAGTTACCTCCCCGCATGCATTAACTCCCCTTAGCCACACACACACTTCCGGTATTCAATGGCGTTTCTCGAAACGTAACAACCTCCTGTATCGAACTAAAGAACACCAGACTACGATCTCTAACTGGATTGTCGTGGATTATGTGAAAGGCATATAATCGAAATATACACTCCCTTGACCATGAAAATGCCGAAGTACATGAATTACTTGACATCCCTGCGCTGTGCATCTCCAATACTTATAACACTTTTAATGCTTACACTATCTTTAATGCTTATAATATTTCTCCACACACAGACTACATCAATCATATAAAGACTTTGCCACCAGATCTACCAACCAAACACTCTTATTTACCTACCTAAGTGCCTCTACCACACATATCTCTCTGCCACA
>CAXHJY010000301.1:30000-37500 GCA_964016885.1 Eledone cirrhosa | reverse complement strand
CGATTAACAATTGATGGTCAAGAAAATGTACTCAGGGATATCCCGCGCACGGATATTTACATACATACAACAGGAATGAACAGTACTGGTGACCGTGTGGGCGCGATATCCATTATGCGTATGTAGTCATCTGCATAGCTCCAGGCACGATATCCATTATGCGTATGTAGTCATCTGCATAGCTCCAGGCACAGCTGGTCTTGTTTAAAAGTTCATGGATCAACTGGGATTCACTGTCAGCTGCGTGGACTCTCTGGGAGATGTACCTGTGGATCTAATAGCCAGTGGTTGCTGGATGTGGTCCGTTCGATCTTTTAGTTTCAGGGGTTGTACGCTTTCACGATAGACCAGCCTGCCGGTTCCAAGTCCAAGGTCTCGCTACGTAGGATGTATTGGTCTACATGCTATATTGTTAAAAAAACCAGTGTGGATTTGACTGGGGTGGTATATTACGAACTCCAAGCCCACACGCGACTGGTCAAAAGCGAAGGGCTGTCCCCTCTTTGTTTGCTGTATGGGTCGGTCCCAGCTTAGATGGTGGTCGTGTCATCCATATTCCGTCAGCCCTGTATATTCAAGACAGATCAGGGTATATATTTGCGGGTATGGTCCGGCGTCTACGTTATCCAGAGGGTCTCGCTTGTGGTATTTTCAAGTTCACATGTCATCTCCCGGTTAAGACTGCGCATGCTTCGGTGAATCTCAAGCATGGAATCTTAGGGTATCGTATTACACGGAGTGACTAGCAGAAAATATACATTCTATGCTATCGCGCACGCGCTGGCCTGTGGCTACGACCGTGTCCAGTCTCGGGTAGTAGCAGACAGCAGGCAGACCAGCCATACACACCCCTGTTCAAGGGGCACAACCCCTAACTTATCGAGTGGTCAGACTTCAAGGGAATCAACTCTCCAAGCCCATTAAGTCGACTGTGGTGAAATACAAGAAATTCCTATTAGTAAAGAACTAATCACTGATAATAAAGAACCAACTCAAAAGAATGGGGAGGGGCATCTATTTGGGCGGGGGTTTACTAAGGGAGGGGGTGGGGGATGAGTGGCCGCCATATTGGGTGTTTTGTTACTGTTTCCCTGGGCATGTTCTCGAGTTTGTTGACATACATCTCCGATGGCACCTTCACAGATTAGTCAACGTGGTTCCAGGCACTCACATTGTCCTACATCCCAGGCATCAGCTGCCCCCAGGGTACCCAGCAACAATGTTGCCACCAATCCCAGGTTGGCAAGTGGGACACAGGGTCGTCTGTTCCTCACCAGAGTCCCCATCGCCAATCGGGGAGCCGAGGCATCCATACGGCCGGGGTTACTAAAGAGCACCCTGTTCGCCAGCGGGGCCGCCAAGTGCAGGACTGGGTGGTGTCAGGGCTATGTGTCTGGTCTGAAGAAAAAGAAAGAGCTAAGTATGGTATGGGGGCAGGACAAGAAGATTTCTGATCTCCTGTTGAGCAAGTTGAGTCCTGAGAATACTATGGCATGAGATTCAGATAGGCACAGGCTACAACACCTGCTCAACGAGTTATATGGAGGAGCTTTAGTAAGGCATTTCCAGCTTAGTGTGTAGGGGGTTTTTGTTTGTTTTAAGCTATGTATATGCCCCGCTAACGACGTGGTATTTTTAAGCTTCTCATATCGGAAGCTATGCTGGTGGGCGTTGAACCTCGTCTTGAACTCGTTAGCGGTTGATCCCACATACATCTTAGTATACGTGCCTGTGGTTACGTTACAAGCATATACCACGTTCCTAATAAGGCAGTGTCCAGCTAGTGGGCATTTGTCCTTCCTTCTGCAATTACACTTTTTAGTAGGGTCATGCTCCTCAATCAGGGGTGCATGTCCCTCCAAGCGGCCGCGGGGCTGCCTAGTGGGACCGGTTCTATTGCCTATTATCCCCCTGGGTCTTTCACTCAGTGGGTTGGTCCTGTGTTGTCGTGTGTACTGGCGTGGTTCACTATTTCGGATGGCCTTAAGTCCCTCTTTAATCTTACTCTTATTGGTCTTAGCTAGGTGTGAGGCCAGATTAGGGGTTGTAGAGTACGATAGCTTCATAGTATTCTTATTGATGACACTACCGTACCTACTACCCGGGGGGAAGTTCTTATCTATTAAAGAGAAAAAAGATTTGGGGAGGTCTGTAGTAACATTAGAGTTGAAGGGCGGGTTAAAGAAGGTACTATCACGTCTTCTATTCCTTCCACTGAGTTTCCTATCCCCTATGCTGCTTACCCTCTCTTCGTCTATATTACTACGGGTTCTACCAGGTGTGGTTGCTGTGCTCCCAATGGTATGTGCGTTGGTCTCGAGTCTCCTAGGCCTCTGTCCCCCGTTTTCACTGTTGGACTTGCTCGGGGCGGCATAGCGCTTACCAGGCGTGTGGGCCCTATCCGTGTCTGCGTTGCGAGTGTTGTTGTTCTTATCTAACTTCCTATTGTCCCTATTCGTCTTTCTAGCTCTCCTTCCAACTCCCATGGACATATTGTGCGTGATTACAGTGCTGGGTTGGGGTGGCGGGGTGGTGCCGCCTGTCTCAACATAATGGAGTTTATCTTTGTGCCTTGACCCAGCTAGCGCCTTGTTGTAATATTCCGCGTTCGCTTCAAATGCTTATCTGTTGAAGCAGCCCTTTGAAAATTCCTCGGATATCCCAAAAACCGTAATTTTTAACTTTTAATGTATAATTTTCCTCAATTCGTTTTTATATATATCCTTAAAGGCTCTCTAAAATTTTAATTCTTCGAAGGGTCTCTCGGAAGAAGTTCCTATTGAAAATATTAAAGGGGCCTTTTCTGACAGAATTATAGAAGGCTCTTTGAATTAACCTGTAATTGATTAGTTTCTTTCAACTTAGAAGGGAATATCAAAACTTCGTAAGTTTTCTGAAATTTGTAAACGTGATCTCGGGGGAAGGTTTTTTCTTTCGGAAAAAAATTTTTTTTTCTCTAGAAGGAATTTCATAGGAAACTTTATATATTTTTTAGGGAAACTTTATATTTTTATTTTTTATTTTATTAGCCTCTTAATTTCTTCTAGTCTAGTAGGTTTATTGGAGCCTGTAAGCTTTATGCACTTATTGAGGGATTTTCTAAGGTGCTTCTACGGGACCCTAAGTCTTTTAGTTTACTGTTAATGCGTAAATTATATATTATCTAATTTTTAAACTTCAATCCCTGACCCCGACAACTAATATAAAAGAGCCCCCTTAGAATATAGACCCCAACTATACAAGCGGAGTTGCTGATGTATACCACAATTTCAAACTGCTAGCCTTAAGTGATACGTTGATGTAAACAATGATCTTACAATCACATGTTATATGCCTTGATAAGTCCCACCATGTGGTCGGACGAAACGGTTGTTGGCAATAAACTTGTTATAATGTCATAATAGTTCCTTTGTTCTTTTTCACTAATATATACATATATACATATATATATATATATACATACATATATATATATACATACATATATATATATATATATACATACATATATATATATATATATACATACATATATATATATACATACATACATAACTTACTAGAGGCGACGGATGAGGTTTGTGGCTGGAGTAAGACCTCAAGCAGGAGGAGAGTGACTTGGTGGTGGAACAATAAGGTAGATGAAGCAGTCAAGGCCAAGAGACAGGCATGGAAAGAATGGAAGAACGGGGGGAGCAGGGTACATTACATAGAGACCAAGAGGGAAGCTAGGCGACAAATATACTTAGCTAGGAGGGAAGCAGAGGATAGAAAATTCAAGCATGTTTTACAACGTGAGGACCAGAAACAGGAGGTATTCAAGATTGCGAGGCAGTGTGTCAGAGATAGTTGTGATGTCATTGGAGAGAAGTGTATCCGGAATGATAAAGGTGAGCTTGCCCTCACAAGTGCTGAGAAGAAAGATGCATGGAAGAGTCATTATGATAGATTACTAAATGAGGAGAATGCATGGGAAGAAGAGACCCTACCCCACGTAGTCCCTATAGAGGGACCAGCAGTACAAGTCAGCGGCAGCGTAGTAAGTAAGGCAATCAGAGATATGAAGATAGGGAAGGCAACCGGTCCATCGGGTATAGCTGCCGAGATGCTGAAGGCATCTGGGTCTGTAGGTCACACTATAACCACACGTATCGTTAACCAGGTAATACTAGAGGGGGCCATACCAAAAGATTGGTGCAGTAGCATCATTGTCAACTGCTACAAAGGTAAAGGCGATGCACTAGATAGAGGAAACTATAGAGGTATAAAGTTGATGGACCAGGTCATGAAAGTAACAGAAAGAGTTATAGCACAGCTGATTAGGGACCGGGTGAATATAGACGAGATGCAATTTGGGTTTGTACCAGGGAAAGGCACCACTGATGCCCTCTTCCTTGTGAGGCAATTACAGGAAAAGTACCTAGCTAAAAGTAAGCCACTCTACTTGGCATTTGTCGACCTTGAGAAAGCCTTTGACAGAGTTCCACGTGCAGTAATCTGGTGGGCTCTTAGAAAACTAGGAGTAGATGAATGGCTTGTGAAAGCGGTACAAGCCATGTATAGGGGAGCAGTCAGCAAAGTTAGGATTGGCAATGAGTATAGCGAGGAATTTAGCGTACAGGTTGGGGTCCACCAGGGCTCTGTTCTTAGCCCTCTCCTGTTCATCATAGTCCTGCAGGCAATAACGGAGGAGTTTAAGACCGGATGCCCATGGGAACTCCTGTATACTGATGACCTCGCACTCATAGCTGAATCTATGGTAGAACTAGAGAATAAATTCCAAACCTGGAAGCAGGGACTAGAGAGAAAGGGCCTCAAAGTCAACATGACAAAGACTAAGGTCCTTATAAGTAGACGAGAAAACAGAACCCAGATCCCCTCAGGGAAATGGCCTTGCTCAGTATGTAGGAAAGGTGTAGGTAGGAACTCCATTCTCTGCCCCAAATGCAAACAATGGGTACACAAGAGATGTAGCGGGATCTCAGGAAGCTTAATTAAGAATGTAGGATTCACATGCAGCAGCTGTGCTGAAACAGCAAGCAAACAGCCACAGGAAACAAGTACCACCAATCTCTGGGAGGGCCCTGTAGAAACAGTAGACAGCTTCTGCTACCTAGGTGACCGAATTAGCAACGGAGGTGGGTGCTCAGAAAGTACAATAACTAGGGTAAGAACGGGATGGAAGAAGTTTAGGGAACTACTACCACTGCTAGCTGCAAAAGGCTTCTCCCTCAGAATGAAAGGCAGACTGTATGATGCGTGTATCCGAACAGCGATGTTGCATGGTAGTGAGACCTGGGCGCTGAAGGTGGAAGACTTACGTAGATTAGAGAGAAACGAAGCCTGCATGCTCCGATGGATGTGTAACAGTAATATACGTGAACGACAAAGCATAAAGGAATTGAGAGAGAGACTGAGCATAAGAGGAATCAAATGCTGCGTGCAGGAGAGGCGGTTACGCTGGTATGGACATGTGATGCGTATGAAGGATGACAGCTGCATAAAAAGGTGCAGAGCACTAGAAGTTGATGGAAACCGCGGAGTGGGGAGACCCAAGATGACTTGGGATGAGGTGATAAAAGCCGACCTTACCCAACTACACCTCTCAAAGTCAATGACACACGACCGTGACTTCGGGCGTCACGCAGTAATACAGGGTACCCGACCTCCCATGGGTACATGCTGAAGCATATAAACAATATGCCCCCCCCCCCCCCCCCCCCACCGCAAGGTGGTCGTGGAGGTGCCACGGCAAAAAAGCACCCAGCCCACACTGTAAAGTGGACGTGTAGGCGCCACGAAAAAGCACCCAGCACTCACTGTAAATGAGGTTGGTGTTAGGAAGGGCATCCAGCTGTAGAAATCAAGCCAGATCAGTTCCTGTATGAGCAAGGCATGGTCAGCCGACCAGACACTGCCCACAACAAGACAACCCGTCTAACCCATGCTAGCGTGGAAGAACGGACGTAAAACGGTGATGATGATGATGATGACATATATATACATACATACATATATATACATACATACATATATATATATACATACATATATATATATACATACATATATACATATATATATATATATATATATATATACATATATATAAAGAAAAAGGGATGAAATCGAAAATGCAACTGAAGTCTTATTTTTTTAAAAATATATATATTTATTTGATTCCTTTACCGGTTTCGCAGTTCTTCTGCTTTTCAAAAGGTGAGTTGAGATGGAGGGTCTGTGGTTTTTCTCACATCTGGTTGGTCTCTAAATGTTACTTGTTTTATATGGAAAAACTGGCTCGAAAACCAAGTTTTTCGAGAAGTAATTTGATTGGTTTGTCAATAATTATAATAAATTTCGCGCCAGTTCGCGTTACAATAGTTCTTCAAATAAGAGAGGGGGGGGGTTTGTCACAGGTTGTTTTTTCATATATGAGTGTTTGAATTTCTTTTTACTTGAAAAAATGAGGCTCACGGAGGCTTTTTTTTGGTTGGTTATAAATGAAATTTGGCTGTCACGTGAACAAGTTTTCATTACATTTTTGCGCCCTTATTTGGAAAACTATTCTGTAGTCTATAGTGAATGTTATGACGATGGAGAGATAGTGGTCAAGGGAAAAGGGATTGGGAGAAATGTTCTGGTTCAGTGAATATGGCCAGCTGTCAGAGTTCAGGTGTCAGAGTTCAGATTTTCTATTGAGACTGAAGATATGTGTTTATTTGTGTGCTTGTGTGTGTGTATATGTGTGTGTGTGTGTGTGTGTGTGTATTGGAAGATGATTCTATTAGTAGAGATGGGGGAGGGAGTTGTGTGTGTGTGTATATGGGTGTTATGTGTGTGTGTGTGCGAGTATGTTAGATAGAGAGAATATATATTTTTTGTGTGTGTGTATATATATATGTGTGTAGGAAAGTGGTTCTATTAGTAGAAATGGGGAGGGTGTTGTAGGTGTGGGGGTTTTTATGTGTGTGTATGGGTGTTATGTGTGTGGGAGTATGGTTAGCATGTTAAGATGAAGAGAATATATATATATATATATATATATATATATATTGTGTGTGTGTATGTGTGTGTGTAGGAAAATGATTCCTTTAGTAGGAATATTTTTGAATGAACATATTTTCCTGACTTTTTCGTGTTTGCTGTTGTATTGCCAGTGCAAACGTATGTTTAAGGTTTATTTAGTTCGGGTTTTTATTTTCTAAAGTAGGTGTTATGTGTGTGTGTGTATGTCATATTGTGGTGTTGACATAATGTATATTAAACCTTATTTAATGTTGGTCTATATTTTTGAATAAACATATTTATATAATATATTTATATAATATGTTTATAATATGTTTTGAATAAACATATTTATATAATATGTTTATTCAAAAATATAGACCAACATTAAATAAGGTTTAATATACATTATGTCAACACCACAATATGACATACACACACACACATAACACCTACTTTAGAAAATAAAAACCCGAACTAAATAAACCTTAA
>CAXHJY010000301.1:22500-25000 GCA_964016885.1 Eledone cirrhosa | reverse complement strand
ACCCCGTCCTACCACCCCCACCCCCACCCCATCCACACCACCCCGTTCTATGTAAAGTTGTGTTGGTGTCGCGCCATCGAGGCCGAAACAAATGAGATCGTGTAGGTGTCACGACAAAAAAACACACAGTCCACGCTGTAATGTGGCCGTGTAGGCAACACGGTAAAAACCTCCCAGACCCACACTGTAAATGTGGTTGGTGTTAGGAAGGGCATCCAACTGTAGAAAACCTGCCAGACAGTCCTATGCGAGCAAGACAATCACTCTTGCCTCAAGTGGGACTACCCCCGTCCAAACCCATGCAAGCGTGGAACACGGACGTTAAACGTTGATGATGATGATGATGATGATATATATATATATATATACATATATATATATATATACATATATATATATATATATATATATATATATATACATATATATATATATATATATATACATATATATATATATATATATACATATATATATAAGTTGTAATCAAATGAAAACGAAATTTCATTTCTCACTCTTAGTACGGCACTTACTTAAATGTAAGTATGTATGTATACGTACATACATATATGTATACAGACATACAGTAGCATGCATATATATATATATATATATATATATACATATATACATACAGGTACACATACGTTCGAACGTTCAACCATCTGGCAGAAGGGTATACGGTGCTGATGATAGCTAACAAGCTTGAAACTAGTACATCGTTCCTGTGTCAGTGTTGAACAAAAAGGTGACGTGGTTGCCTTAACACTGTACGGCATAAATTCAGGCTGTCAGTTTGTTTACAAACGGACAAAGTGGGCGTTATAATAAGTGTCCGCTAAACTGATACGTACATATATGTATGTGTACCTGTATGTATATATGTGTATATATATATATATATATATATATGCATGCTACTGTACGTCTGTATACATATATGTATGTACGTATACATACATACTTACATATATATATATATATACATATATATATATATACATATCTTCACATATATATCGCTATTTCAGAGCATTAAATCCAAATTCTAATTTCTGCCGGACCGGCAACCGCTCTTTCAAACCAGTTCTTGTACACAGCTAAGTATTCTATAAGTCTCTAGCTGTGTCATTCTCGATAAAAGCACTGGATATGTAATCCTGATGATTTCTAATAAGAATGAAACACGTAGGTTACTTCCCTTGCTTTTATCGAGAATCTCAAATTGTAATACGTGACGTATTCTATTCTATAGCGATTAGGTCTTCAAAATGTTTATTATAAACATACAGAATATTTTCGAATATTCTATGTTTGTCTTCACATATATATCGCTATTTCAGAGCATTAAATCCAAATTCTAATTTCTGCCGGACCGGCAACCGCTCTTTCAAACCAGTTCCTGTACACAGCTAAGTATTCTATAAGTCTCTAGCTGTGTCATTCTCGATAAAAGCACTGGATATGTAATCCTGATGATTTCTAATAAGAATGAAACGCGTAGGTTACTTCCCTTGCTTTTATCGAGAATCTCAAATTGTAATACGTGACGTATTCTATTCTATAGCGATTAGGTCTTCAAAATGTTTATTATAAACATACAGAATATTTTCGAATATTCTATGTTTGTCTTCACATATATATCGCTATTTCAGAGCATTAAATCCAAATTCTAATTTCTGCCGGACCGGCAACTGCTCTTTCAAACCAGTTCCTGTACACAGCTAAGTATTCTATAAGTCTCTAGCTGTGTCATTCTCGATAAAAGCACTGGATATGTAATCCTGATGATTTCTAATAAGAATGAAACGCGTAGGTTACTTCCCTTGCTTTTATCGAGAATCTCAAATTGTAATACGTGACGTATTCTATTCTATAGCGATTAGGTCTTCAAAATGTTTATTATAAACATACAGAATATTTTCGAATATTCTATGTTTGTCTTCACATATATATCGCTATTTCAGAGCATTAAATATATATACATATATATATATATATATATACATATATATATATATATATATACATATATATATATATATACATATATATATTTATACATATATATATACATATATACATATATATACATATATATATATACATATATATATATATATACATATATATATATATATACATATATATATATATATATACATATATACATATATATATTTATACATATATATATACATATATACATATATATACATATATATATATATATATACATATATACATATATATATATATATATATACATATATATATATATATACATATATATATATATATATATATACATATATATATATACATATATATATACATATATATATATATATAACTTTGAATAACTTTGAAATGTTTTGGCCAGTATTGGCCCAGGCCATGTCTAACTTAATAGCACCACCTGGCGAAGTCTTTCAATTCAGGATTTGGGCACCATGGCCCATTCGAGAAGAGAATTACTGTTTGTGGAGACATATCCGGG
>CAXHJY010000301.1:0-17500 GCA_964016885.1 Eledone cirrhosa | reverse complement strand
CTTAGTTCACACTATAAGGTGGGCATGCTGGTGACAAGATAAAAAACACCCAGCCAACACTGTAGATGTGGTTGGCATTAGGAAGGGAATCCAGTCGTAGAAACCAAGCCAAAATACAAATCTGCATGGATAAAACAAGGTCACCTGACATGAAATGTTTTATAACATGATAACTCAACTAACCCAATGCAAGCATGGAAAAATAGATGTTTAACAGTGATGATGATGATGATGATTTTCCATACTGTATGGGTTGAACAGTATAATAATAGATTTCTACACTCTACTCACCAGTATAGAATGCTCATTCAATTAATGCTTGAATGTATTAGATACTATGGTATTTTTAAATGCACATACACACAGGTGTGTATATATATATGTGAGTAATGCCAGGTCAGGTGACCACGTTTTGCTTATACAGAACTGATTTGGGCTTGGTTTCTATGGCTGGATGTCCTTGTGTGGACAGGGTGTTTTAGTCGTGATACCTACACGACCACATTACAGTGCTTTTTGTTGTGGCACCAAAACAACCATTTTACAGTGCTGACTGTGAGGTGGAGTGGGGGAGATGCATGGGGATTGGAGAGGTAGATCAAGTGGGGAGGTGTGGATGAAGGATGGTGTGTTAGAATGTAGGAGGTGTATGTCAGGGAAAGTAAAGCATACGAGATGTATGCTTCAACCTGTACAAATGGGAAAGTGAGTCTTCTGTATTACTGCATAATGCCAGAGATTTCGATCCTTGTCATCGCCTTTGGGGGGTGCAATTCTGCAAGGTCGGCTTTTATTACCTCATCCAAAGTTTTCTTAGGTCTTCCTACTTCATAGATTCCATCAGCTTTGAATGCCCTGCACCTTTGTCCATACCAATGCAGTCTCCTCTCCTGCACACTGCATCTGATCCCTCATATACCCAATTTTTCTTGCTATTCATTTATGCTTTGCCATTAATGTATATTACTATTAAACATCCATCGAAGCATGGAAACTTCATTTATTTCCAATCTATGCAGGTCCTCTGCACACAGTGCCCAGGTTTCACTACCATGTAACATTGCTGTTTGTATACACGTGTCAGACAATCTGCCCTTCATTTTGAGGGAAAATCCTTTTGTAGCTAGCAGCGGTAGTAGCTCCCTGAACATTTTTCATCCCATTCTTACTCTGGCTACTGTACTTTCAGAACATCCACCTCCACTGCTAACTTGGTCATGCATGTGTATATATATATATATATATATATAAATGTGTGTGTGTATCCATAAATATATATAATCACAGGATTAATCAAACACCTAGAGGAGACTAGTCTGCACCAACCTTCACCATCCCATTGCCCAACCTACATACTTGTTTCACTACCATCACCCATATATCGTAGCTTGTTGACTGTACTTTAAACTTTCCACAACATTCATATTTATTTCTCGTTTTCAACACCACCTTCCCAACCCATGCAGACAAGCATAGAAAATGACAAAAAGCACTTATGGTTGTTGTGTTGGTGACATAAAGCGGATATAGTAACATATCTAAATTTTATGTTAAACTTAAGAAAACCAAACAAGAAGCCTATGGAATGTTATAGGAGGCCTATGTGAGGGGTGATGATATGAGCAAAGCAAGTTTCCACAAATGATTTAAATGATTTTCTAAAAAAATGAACAGGTGAGCACAGATCTGGAGCACTGAACAGCGCATAAAAGAAGAATACATTGATGAAGTGTGAAGGTTAGTGATGCAAGACTGCCGAGCTACTGTGAGAATGATATCTGAAGCTCTTGGGATTAGTATTGGCACAATGGAGACAATTCTGAACAAAGATCTAGAGCTCCACAAAATTTCGGCCAAGTTCATGCCAAAGATCCTCTCCAACAAGAAGCAATTTTGTATGGAATGTTACACTGACTTGTGGCGAGAATTGGATATACACATGAGAACAAACATGAGCCCAAGAGAGGTCACAAGAGAGGCCATGGTCATTCCTTTCTTTGACTCCCAAGGACTAATTCATGTTGAATGGATTCCTGAGGTCTAAACCATGAATAAGAAATATTACCTTGAAGTTCTGAAAAGGTTCAGGGAGAGGATGAAGAGGAAGTGGCCCAGCAATGGAACAGGGGAGAGTGGTGGTTCCCTATATAAATGGTACAATACCCAGTCTACAGCCCTGACTTGGTTCCTTGTGACTTCTTCAACCTCAGAAGAATCAGATTCGAGCCAAAACAGGAGCTAATGGAGGCATCAGTGAATTTCCTGATGGGTCTACAAAAGGACTGGGAAGTCTTCCAGAAGTGGGAAAGATGTCTGCATAACTCATTATTTTGAAGGAGACAAAGTTTTGTAAACTTAGGAAAATAAATAACATCTCTCCTGAAATTATCTCATAACTTATTGAATAATTGAATAGACCTACTTCTTCTTCTCTCTCTCTTTATATATATATCTACTTATATATATAACCAGCAATTTCTCTGTCTGTCTGTCCAACAGTGGAAACACGTGCGTAGAGAGAGAGTGAGAGTGAAAGAAAGAGACAGACTACGAGAGGGGGATAGCAGGAGGGAGAGAGGGAGAGAGAGTGAATAGACGCTAAAACACGTGCTACAGAAACATTACCTTCCCCTCTCCACTGACTTTGGTCACTGAGGCCGAGGGAATCGTGCTGAGCGCATCATAATGACGTAATGCAGACAGCCAGACATACAGACATATTATAAGGGCGCAACGTTATATCTATGTATCTATCTAAAAAGAAAGACTAAGAATTATATAGAGAGAACGCTAAATCGCCTAATGCGGTCCCTAGGGCATTGAAAATTTGAAATAATTTTTGCTCAAAACACTTACAGGACCATAAGTATTACATGTCTAAAGTTTGAAAACAATCGGTTGGATGGTTCTCAAGTTTTAGTGAGCTGACATACAGACAGACATTCTCTGTTTTAGATATATAGACTAGCAGAGGTGGGTTTCTGCTAGTCTATATATATATAAAACTGTAGTTGTCTCTGTGTGTGTCCTCACTTTTGCAAAGTCTATACAAATCCACATTTCTACTCCGATTGACTTCAAACTTGCATTTATATATTCCTTGCGGTCTAAAGATACTAACTGCAGCTTTTATTTTTCAATTTTCTGTTGTTAAAGGGGTGTTAGGCGCCGGTTATCGATCGCCGTCGAGCCCTTATAATATATGTCTGTATGTCTGGCTTCCTGCATAACGACATTCTAACGAACACGTCATTGCTGACGTATTATCTTTGCTACATTCACACACACACATATACTTATATATACATATATATATATATATACACATATACATATACACACACATTTATATACATATATATATATATATACAAACATACACATATATAGATACACACATATAAATATACACATAAAAATATATGTATACACACACACACACACACACACATATATATATATATACATACATACATACACACACATATATATATATGCATGCAGACACACATACATATATATATATATCTGTGTGTATGTATATATATATATATATATATATATATATATATATATATATATATACAGATACATTGTAGGTTGCTTTAACCCGTCTTTTATTATTCAAAAAACTTCTTGCCAATAAACATTAACCTTTTGTGCACCATTCATCTAACTGTAGACCAACAAATACCAAAAAAAACGGAACGTTGACAAGAACGATGACGAATGAATTTTCAAGATAACCAGTTTCCTCCTGAGCTGTTAGATTCTCTGCTACAACTTTTCGTAATAATACCGAACTGCTGGTCACTCCTTCCTCCAAAAGCCGTACAAAGCATCTCTCCCTATATATATATTTGTTATAAGAACAGATTAAAGTTTAAGCAAAGAATCGCTGCTTTCAACATTAACGGGATCTTCTGAAACTAAAACATTTAATCTGTGAACGCAGAAGTAAATATTTCAAGAAACGTTGCAACCAAAGGAAAACAGAAAGACGATATTTTGGTTCGTGATGACGTTCCCAGGCCATGAACGGAAAAAAAAGTGAGGATAATACCTCGTTATGTGGACTGAGAATAACAATTTCATGCAAAGACAAGACCAAGTTTATGGTATAAATGGAGTCATTAGACTAATATTCTATTTAAAATAACCAAATGATTTCCAGCCCCAGAGTTTAAGAATGATGTAAATAAAATTGAAAACGAAAATGACAGACGTTATTAAAATAGTAAAAGTAAATAGTGAAGATTTAGGCCAGTACATACGTATGCCCCGACAGACATACACATACATACGCACACACAAATACATACACACACACAAACACGGATGCACGCACGCACGCACGTACATTTCTACAGTATTTTCACCAAACTTAAGACATAGGTTACTTATGTACTCTGGATGGTCATGGGCACTTTCATTTTTCCAGATATAGGATAACCCGGCAGATAACCCCCTTTCAACCGCTTCCTTGCAGTCGACTGAAGCACTGCTGTGCAATGCAACAAAACGTCATAACTTCTGGGAGTTCGCAACCGATTTTCAAACTTGACACATGGGCTACGTTTGTTCTACAGATGAATGTGAATTGGCACATATTGAGTAGGGGACCCGGGGGCAGGAACCCCCTTTGGGAAAAAGCTGATGATTTTGTAAAAGTATAGTTTTCGAAGCAGCACTGAAGTATTGACATAAATGGTATACATAACTGCTATTTAATACCCGAGCAACGCCAGGTACCTCTGCTAGTATATATATATATATATATATATACATACACACACTTCCTTACTATATATACATATATTTAAGAGCCAAAATGTGAAGTAAAGAAGATGAGCTTACTCTGAATGTCGTATATCCTTCAAAGAACGCTGTAGAGAAATTTTATCACTAACAAACGCATTGAAGCCATTTGTTTTATATAGAATGTCTTTTTGTTTTTCTTCAGTTGGTGTTAAAATAACAGCAGATCCTTGTTCCCCTGGTCCTGTGAATAAACAAGATGATACAATGAGATGGGTTGGGTTAGGTTTAATTTGTGCTGTACCATTTATTAATTGTTAAGACACGTGGCCTAGTATTTAGGGTGTTTGGCTCAGGACCATGTGATCAGGCAATGGTGCATTATACTCTTGAGCAAGAAACTTTATTTCATGTTGCTCCTGTCCAGTCAGCTGACTAATATTTGTTGTATCAGTAATTCGAAGGGTCAATCCTGTCTCACAGTCTGTCATGCTGAAACTCCTAGAGAACTACATTAAGAGTACACATGTCTGTTAAGGCTTAGTAAATTACATGCTAATTTCATGAGCAGACTGTACCATTGATTGAACCAGACGAATGTTCATCGTTGACACTGACTGAGATCCATTTCATTTATATGTATGTATGCACAGACAGATAGACAGAGAGAGCAAGAAAGAGAGAAATATAGTGAGGCAGATAGAGAGAGATATAGTGAGGCAGATAGAGAGAGATGTAGTGAGACAGATAGAGCGAGATATAGTGAGACAGATAGAGAGAGATGTAGTGAGACAGATAGAGAGAGATGTAGTGAGACAGATAGAGAGAGATGTAGTGAGACAGATAGAGAGAGATGTAGTGAGACAGATAGAGAGAGATGTAGTGAGACAGATAGAGAGAGATGTAGTGAGACAGATAGAGAGAGATATAGTGAGGCAGATAGAGAGAGATGTAGTGAGACAGATAGAGCGAGATATAGTGAGACAGATAGAGAGAGATGTAGTGAGACAGATAGAGAGAGATGTAGTGAGGCAGATAGAGAGAGATATAGTGAGGCAGATAGAGAGAGATGTAGTGAGACAGATAGAGCGAGATATAGTGAGACAGATAGAGAGAGATGTAGTGAGACAGATAGAGAGAGATGTAGTGAGACAGATAGAGAGAGATGTAGTGAGACAGATAGAGAGAGATGTAGTGAGACAGATAGAGAGAGATGTAGTGAGACAGATAGAGAGAGATGTAGTGAGACAGATAGAGAGAGATGTAGTGAGACAGATAGAGAGAGATGTAGTGAGACAGATAGAGAGAGATGTAGTGAGACAGATAGAGAGAGATGTAGTGAGACAGATAGAGAGAGATGTAGTGAGACAGATAGAGAGAGATGTAGTGAGACAGATAGAGAGAGATGTAGTGAGACAGATAGAGAGAGATGTAGTGAGACAGATAGAGAGAGATGTAGTGAGACAGATAGAGAGAGATGTAGTGAGACAGATAGAGAGAGATGTAGTGAGACAGATAGAGAGAGATGTAGTGAGACAGATAGAGAGAGATGTAGTGAGACAGATAGAGAGAGATGTAGTGAGACAGATAGAGAGAGATGTAGTGAGACAGATAGAGAGAGATGTAGTGAGACAGATAGAGAGAGATGTAGTGAGACAGATAGAGAGAGATGTAGTGAGACAGATAGAGAGAGATGTAGTGAGACAGATAGAGAGAGATGTAGTGAGACAGATAGAGAGAGATGTAGTGAGACAGATAGAGAGAGATGTAGTGAGGCAGATAGAGAGAGATGTAGTGAGACAGATAGAGAGAGATGTAGTGAGACAGATAGAGAGAGATGTAGTGAGACAGATAGAGAGAGATGTAGTGAGACAGATAGAGAGAGATGTAGTGAGACAGATAGAGAGAGATGTAGTGAGACAGATAGAGAGAGATGTAGTGAGACAGATAGAGAGAGATGTAGTGAGACAGATAGAGAGAGATGTAGTGAGGCAGATAGAGAGAGATGTAGTGAGACAGATAGAGAGAGATGTAGTGAGACAGATAGAGAGAGATGTAGTGAGACAGATAGAGAGAGATGTAGTGAGACAGATAGACAGGAAAATAGATAGATAAATAGATGCTAGGTAGATAGATAGATAAACTGACACACACAGCCAGATGAACAGTCAGATAGACATACACACACACATAAACATGGAGACAAACAGACACAAAGACAGACAAGGAGAGAAGCAGACAGACAGACAAACAAATAAACAAATAAAGAGAGATAAACCTACCTTTCCTAGCTAAATCTTCTTCAATTAATCTATAGTTATGCCAATCATATTTGCCATCTCTGTCGACCTGGGCTGCTATTAAGTTCTTCAAATGGAGGAGAAAACATGAAAGCCATTTTAGAACATAAATATAAAATAGTTGACTAAAAAACATGTATATACATATCACTGTAAATGTGGTTGGTGTTAAGAAGGGCATCCAGCTGTAAAAAAACCTGCCAGAGACACTTCCGTATGAGCGAGACACGGTCTCTCAACCATTCCCACATCAAATGGAACAAAACGGTCTAACCCATGCTAGATGGACGTTAAACGATGATGATGATATATATATACTCACACACACACATATATATACTTTTCCTACTATATTTAACATGAAACTAATATATATCTTCATTGAACTTCATCATCTGTTGTGTTTTTTCTGTTTACTTTTTATATATGTATGTGTGTGTGTGTACACATCATCATCATTTTTATGTCCGCTTTTCCATGCTTACATTGGTTGGACAGGTCCTTTCCAGCACAGCATCTCTCCAGGCCACATTTCTTAACTCTTTAACATTTACATTACTCTATATATACTATTGTATTTTCACAGTAAATACTTTATCTCACATAATATCAAATCTATGAGATTTTGATACTATTTATTTTGAGAACAATACCTTAACATCAGTATGAGTGGCCAGTTAACGCTGGTTTGAACAGGACGATGTGAGAGAATTCTGGCCAGATATGGCAGGTTTAAATGCTAAAGGGTTAATCATTTCCTCTGTGAGTTTCAGCGATTTAGGGTCAGCTCTCACCACCTCTGCCAAGGTCTTTCTTAGTCAGCCTCTACTGCAGCTTCCTTCCAATAGCATTTCCTGGTACGTCTTCACCGAGCAATCATTATTCATGTGTATCACATGTCTGTACCAATGCAGTCTGCTCTCTTGTACACCACTTCAGATTCCTCTTAAACCCACTTTCTCATTTAATTCATCTAAGGACTGCCTCTCTCTCACATATACATTACACATCCAACAAAGCATGGTTGCTTCATTTCTCTCAAGTCTACACGTGTCCTCTGCAGTCATAACCCATGTTTCATTACCATGCAGCAGTGCACATCACACACAGATATCATACAGCCATGCTTTTTATACATAGTGATAAACCTTTTGTTGTCAACAGTGGTAGTAGCTTTCTAAACTTCTTCTATCCTATCCTTATTCTAGCTATTATGTTCTCAGAGCAACCTCTGCCATTGTTAATTAGGTCACCTAGATTGCAGAAACTACCAACCACTTTTGTAGTACCTTTCTGTGATTATATAAGGTTTACATCACTGATACTCTTCCCCTCGATTACCCCTGTGTATCTTCTACATACAAAGTCTTCCCTTCCTGTTTGTCTACCTGTTATCCAACTACATCTTTTGTTACCCAAGATTTACATTGTGTACATCATATGGAGTTTATGCCTATTCCTTTTATATATATATATATCATCATCATTTTATGTCCGCTTGTCCCCCAAAAATGTATACACAAAGGTTGTGCATTCTAATAAATATTGCCTGTACAGGTAATCAAAGTGGATACATTTTTTGGGGGGACACCCTGTATATGTGTGTGTGTGTGTGTGTGTGCATAGCAAGAAGCAACTAAAAGAGTTGAAAAAAGGAACTCCATGATCATATGGTGCCAGGAAAACTAACTCCTGCTTTCTTTAAAACATGTTTGTGCGTGTGTGTATATATATATATATATATACACATATATGTATGCATGCATGCATGCATGCTTGTATGTATGTATGTATGCATCCATGTATGTATGTATGCATGTTTGTATGTATGTATGTATGTATGTATGTATTCCGGGAGAGATGACTCATTAGCCTTTGTCAAGGCAGAATTCTAGGAGAAGGAAAACTCTGATATAACACCTGCAACCCTGATGGTATCCAATGATGTTGACTTGTTCTTCTTTTTGGTAAATATCATCTTGGTTAAGAGAGTGGGACTGGCTTTGTGCAGTGCCTTTGCTCCTATAGAAGCTTCACGGCACAGGCATTGCTTTATATCTGGAGATCTCTCTGCACTTGTCGTCACATGGTACCATGGGCCCAGCACTATGTGTCAATAATTGTCACAAGTGTAGTGTTTGTACCAGAGTTTTCAAGTCGCTGGCTGGACTAAAAAGTCACACTCGTTCAGCGCATCAGTAGGGGTTCTCCTACATGGATATAAAGTAGTGGCCGTACTCGAAAACGAGTTGGCAGCCACCATGTGTGTATGTATGTATATATGTAGGTATGTATGTGTGTATGTATGTGTATATGTAGGTATGTATGTATATATGTAGGTATGTATGTCTGTATATAGGTATGTAGGTATATATGTATATATGTAGGTATGTATGTATGTGCAACCCCACCAAGGTTTCTTGGTGAGGAGGGTGACTTTGGACATCTTGCAGGACTAAAAACAAAACCTGTCAAAGGGCAAAGGAGCTCTTAAGAGTCAATGGCCATCCAAAATCACCGGGAGAGATGACCCCTTAGCCTTTGTCAAGGCAGAATTCTAGGAGAAGGAAAACTCTGATATAGCACCTGCAACCCTGATGGTATCCAATGATGTTGACGTGTTCTTCTTTTTGGTAAATATCATCTTGGTTAAGAGAGTGGGACTGGCTTTGTGCAGTGCCTTTGCTCACTATAAAAGCTTCACGGCACAGGCATTGCTTTATATCTGGAGATCTCTCTGCACTTGTCATCACATGGTACCATGGGCCCAGCACTATGTGTCAATAATTGTCACAGGTGTAGTGTTTGTACTAGAGTTTTCAAGTCGCTGGCTGGACTAAAAAGTCACACTCGTTCAGCGCATCAGTAGGGGTTCTCCTACATGGATATAAAGTAGTGGCCGTACTCGTAAACGAGTTGGCAGCCACCATACACATATATGTGTGTATATACCCACACGTGTGTGAAAATCAGAAGTAAACGGTCATCCCACCCTCCCACTCTCTCTCCAGTTCCTAAATAACAATAACATTTATCATCTTTATTTAAAATATATTAACTTTATTCAAATTTAGTTTAAAATTTTCCCTGATCAATTTAGTTAACAATTCTTCCTGAAAATCAGTAATAAACGGTCATCCCTCCTCTCATTCTCTCACCCAACCCAAATCATCATCTTTGCCCCCTCCCCACCCCAATCCTCTTATAAATATAAAAGTAACCAGAGTTATCCTTCCATTTTTACTTGCTATAACCTATAACCTGTTTTTAATATCAGAACCATTACAGACAAGTAGATGAAAATCTCTCTCTCTCTTTCTCTTTCTGGCTATTTTAGCAATCTAAATCTTATTTCATCCTTCACCCAACTAGCGACTGCTGCAAATAGTAAATAATTGACAGAAATAGCCCACCAAATAATAATATTTTTCGACTTCATCCTATAGACAGACTAAATAATTCTGAATAACAAATTAACCTTGCCCCAATATAAACATGCTCCCTCACTGCCTACCAATACTCTGATATCAATTAAACTATGGTAGTAATATAGAGCAAAAAAAATAGTTGACACATCATGAGGACCTTTAGATGTTGTTTATACGGTGGCAGTAGTCTATTAGAATTATGAGGAAATAAACAACAGGTTCGTAAAAAACTGAAAGAGATCACTAGACCCATAAACTCTTCAAATATTAGAGGACGGCCGTGCAAATTCTCCTCTTCATTTCAGACACAGAGAGACTATACAAACCGTTCCACTATCTGAAACCATCTTTTCTCTTGTGTGTTCCAAAACTTCAAGGCTGCTAGTCTCAATGTCAACTTGATGAAAGGGATTGTAGGATTGTAGAATTGTTAGGGATGAGGTAAAAAAATGAGAGGGCATTCAAAGCTCCTGGAGTTTTGTGATACAAATGATCTATCTGAACACAAATTTCAGGAAACCAGCCAACCATTTGATCACCTATAAGTCAGATAAGCACACAAGCCACATAGATTTTATTCTCACTACAAAGTGAAATAGACTGACAATTTCAAACACAAAGTTCCTTCAACATAACTTTTCAGTCAGCAACTTTAGAGTTAAAACTAGATGAACACAGAAGGCAAATTGAAGAAGGACATGGAAGTTGAGGGTGTCCCCAACTGATGACAAATTAAGGGATGTTCTGCTTGATGCTTATGATATTAAAGAAAGGGGTTAGAAACCAACGATGTGGAAAACTACAGAGGTTTCTGTGCAATAACTTGCTGATGACTACAGACAAAACTTGTGACTGGTGCAAGACACCTGGGAGACAAAAGGGTGACTTGGTAGTGGAATAGTAAGGTGGGTGAGACGATTATGGTTACGAAACAGACTGGAAAGACTAGCAAAATGGGAGAAGCAAGGAACAATATCAAGAAGCCAGAAGAGAAGCTATGTGGCAGCTTCACTTAGCAATGAAGGAAGTAGGAATTAAAAAGTTTGTGCATGTTTTACATTTTGGGGATCAAAGGCATGAGATGTACAAGATTGCAAAGCTGTGGGGGAGAGAACATCAATATGTTGTTGGGTAGAAGTGCATTTTATTGCCCTCACTGATGTTGAAAAGAAAGAAGTGTGGTAGTGCCATTATGAAACACTATTGAATGAAGAGACTGCAATGCAAGAGAGGAATGTGGCCTGCCTCAAGCAGATCCAACAGAGGGTCCAGCCATTCAAGTTAGCAGCAATATAGTAAGTAAAGCAATTAAAGATATGAAGATAGGCAAGGTAAGTGGCCCTTTACTGTGATGCTGAAAGCATCTAGTATGTTGTGACACATTAACCAGGTAATGTAGGATAGCATCATATCTAACAATATACTGCCTCACTCTCTTCAAGGTCACCCCTATGACATATCAGTTGTTTTCCCACTAAAGGATGACTCCCATCCTTTAGCAAGCAACATGTAACACAATGCTTGCCCTCTAATTTTACACTCGGTATCACAGTAGAACTCCAAGAAGGGGCGACAAGCACATTTTGACCATGCAAAAATCCACTTTTTGTTTGATTATTTTCATACTAAAATGCATTTTTTTCCGTAGACAATTATATATCATTTGAAAGTTCTGGATGTGAACTTTTTCCCAGATACTTTTGATCAAAATTCAACACTTACATCATATCACCCTCGAATTTCCACTCATTTACAACTTATGTCCAATTTTCGTTTTTGCCTGCTGAACAGTAACAGCAGTTCTAGTTCAATGCAATGGAGAACTATAACTTGATTTGTGTTGAAAATGGCAGTCGTGAAGAGAAATATTTTTTGCTTTATTTTGATATAAAATTTGATGGGAGGGTAGGTCAGATAATCGTTATGAAATATAAAAGTGAAAATGTTATTGGTAATTTTCACTTGGAAACAAACATATTTTCTCCAAGATTTTTATATAATTGTCCACGGAAAAAATGTATTTTGACAGGGAAATGATCGAGCAAACTGTGCATGTCACCCCTTCAAAGGAGCTCTACAGAGATACCTATCAAATGTTTCATAAAGCTCTAAACTGACAGAGAGGATTTAGTTTTATACCCTGTACCAGTGTATCAAAACTGATCCCCCCACAGATAACAGATTGCAATATAGCCATATCTGAAAATGCACGAAAAGCTTGTGACAGCCTTTAACCATTACAATTTAATTGTTTATAGCCATTTTTAATAGTCCATTAAAATGTTATTGAAATGGTACCATGTCCCAAAATCTCTTGATTCATTTAATTCTACGAACGTGCCAAAACTCAAGACCCTGCGCCTTGTACTTTTGGATTTAGCTAGGTCTGAAAACACATGAAAAGCTTACGCTCACATCACGAAATTGACAGTTTGTTACATGCAACAAAATAGACTTTACATATTTTAAAAATTGCCTAAAAAAGTTTCATTTTCAAGAACCTGAAAAAAAAAAATAGGCAACTACTATCTCATGGATACTATTAATTTGTGTAATTTGAAGATGACTATTATCTGAGTTTTAAAGATATGACATCACAAATATGATAAATTATTCATTTAGGCCTAATTAGGCAAGATTTCGACCAACTCACTGATCATTCAAATTTTCATATTTCCTAAAATATTCATCCAAATTTCAAAAATGAGGTATCAAAATGTTTCTTTTTGGATGCTCTCCAAGAAAAAGTACAGTAGAAATTAGATTTAAATAGTTTCAAAAATTATAGTGATATGTACTTCAACTCCCCTTCTTGTCACTGCCTGCCATCCCTCCATCCCCAGCCAGACCAAAGACACAACAAGCACCCTAATGTCATAATGGGTAGCACTGCTGACATGATAAAACACTTCCAGTCCATTCTATAAAGTGATAATGCTAGTTTCACAACAAAAAGGACCCAGTCCACCTTGTAAGGTGGTTAAACTGGGGCCACGATAAAAAACACCCAGTCTACTCTGTAAGGTGGGTGTGCTGGTGCCACAAAAAAAAAAAGCTCTTAGTACACATTGCAAAGTGGTCAGTGTTAAGAAAGGCATCCAACCAGAGACAATCAAGTCAAAAAATGGAATGTAAAAGCAAGACATAGTTACCTGACCTATCTAGTCTCAATGTGACACAGTGTCTATTCCATACAAGCATGGAAAATAGACATTAAACAGAACCCATGCTAACGTGGAAAATGGATGTTAAGTGGTGACAATGATGATGATGGTTATATGTTTGTGAGAGTGTGTACATCATCATCATTCAATGTTCACTTTCGTGCAAGGTTCATCAGCCGACTAGGTTGGTACTTGAGGCGGAAGTATTAATTCCACAGCATATATGTTCATGATAATAATATATATGTGTGTGTGTGTGTATATATATATAATATAATTAAAATTTAGCTTCGAACATAGCTGTATACATATATGTATTTGAATTTCGTATTTCTAAAGAAATACGGTATGTTCGTAAATAAACATTTAGAAAGCCACAGCTATAAATAACACGCTAGCAGCTAATGCTACCAGGTGGTGCCCAGCAGAAGCAAGGGGGACAATCGTTGATGCATTTCAAACTTAACTGGTACTCATCAGGACAATCACTCCTGCTCTTGCAACTGCCAGACTTTGAAAACAAGCAAAAATATATAGTTGTTTCATCTGTGTAAATGAGGTCATAAATTTCATTTGCATATGAAGCTGTATAAGTAGGCTCAACTTATAATACAATAGAATTTAGCTTTGAACATAGCTGTATACAAATATGTATGTGTGTGTATATATATATAAGGGAGAGAGAGAAGAGAGGAAGAGATAGATACATATATATATATATATATATATACACAGAAAGAGAGAAAGAGACAGATAGACACATAAAGGTGTCCTTCCTAATACCAACCACTTTTTTACGAAGTGTACTGTGTGTATTTTATCATGGCACCAGTATTAGTGAGGTCATGTTTTTTGAAACAACTGAAGGCTCCTCACAACCCTTTTAGCATGGTATCTACAGGTGGATTCCCTCCTCCTTACCAACTACTTTACAGAGTGTACTGGGTGTGTTTTATCATGGCACTAGCACTAGCGAATTTATCAGTTATGACTCAAGTAATGATACTTTTCTACCCTGTAGAATTATGGAAAATAGACATTAAACAGTTGTGATTATGATTATTATTGTATTGTCATCATAATTACTGTTGTTGTTATGTCTATGATAAGACATGCACCTAGTACACTCTGTAAAGTAGTTGATGATTGATCAGAGACTCTGTAAAGTAGAGGGGCCTCTTTAGGCATTTCAAGAGCATGACAATTTCTCTAGTGTTGGTGCCACAAAAAAAAAAAAAAACTTTTCTGTAAGTATTAGGAAGAAAATCCAGTTGCAGAAACCATTCTAAACGACTCATCAGTTGTGTCAAGATTAAATATACCTGGTGTACTCTGTAGAATGTGGGAACATATTTAAGTGAGATGAGGTCCTGGCTCATTGAAGAGATCAGTAGGTCCAATCTCCCACTCTTACTAGCAGGATTAAATGATGATGACAATGATAAATAGTGCTATTGACAGACATTCTCCCCCTCCCCTATACCCATCTGTGACGCCTGTAACTTTAATGATATTAGATTAAGGCATTGATATTCTTATATTACAACAAAGCTAAAAATTGTGTTTATACTGTGTATTTTTCTTTGTGTTTATAGTCCCATGTTATATTTACATTATAACTTTTATACCCAGCTGTTGGATGTGGGTGTATGTCTGTATGTATACTCATTACGAGACAAATGCATTGATATATGTATATATTGATAAAGAGAGAGAAAGAGATAGATACATATATATATCATCATCATCATTATTTAATGTCCATCTTCCAAGCTAGCAAGGGTTAGACGGGTTTGCCTTATTTGAGGCAAGTTTGGTCGAGTGAATGTGTCTCACTTGTATAAAACTGTTTCTGGCAGGTTTTCCACGGCTGGCTGCCCTTCCTAACACCAACCACATTTACAGTGTGTGCTGGGTGCTTTTTGTCATGACTCATACACGACCACTATATAGTGTGGACTGGATGTTTTGTGGTACCAACATAACTTTATAGAGTAAGGGTGGTGTGGGCAGAAGTGGGGAGTGTGGGAGTGTAGGGTATATATTGGATTAAGAGGTGCCTACAAGGCGGGTCTTCAGTATTACTGCATAGCGTCAAAGACCTCGATCCTGTGACATTGTCTTAGAGAGGTTCAAGTGTGCAAGGTCAGCTGCTTTTGTCACCTCATCCCAGGTCTTTTTGGGTCTACCTACTCTGTAGCTTCCATCAATTTTGATCGCCCTGCACTTTTTTATACAACTGTCGTCCTTCATACACATCACATGACCATACCAACGCAATCTCCTCTCAAGTAAACAGCATCTGATCCCTCTTATTCCTAATTTCTCAGTTTCTCACTATATATATACATACAGAGAGAGAGAGAGAGAGAGAGAGAGACTGACAGAGAGACAGACAGACACATAAGGGTGTCCTTCCTGATACCAACCACTTCAAAGAGTGTACTGGGTGTATTTTATCATGGTACCAGCATTAGTGAGGATGTCATATTTTCAACACAACTAAAAGGACCTCAGTCCTTTTAGCATGGTATCACCTACATTTTCCCCCTCCCCTATAGCCATCTGTGATGCCTGTAACTTTCATAATATTAGATTAAGGTATTGATATTCTTATCATATAACAATCACAGCTATTTTTTCTTTGTGTCTAACTTGTATACACAGCTGTTGGGTGTGTGCACCTGTACATATGTATATTTATTTGGGAGTAGCTGGAATAGGCAGTTTACTTGCTGAGAAGGGGACAGATAAGTTGATTTAGGTTGTTATAAAATATGACAGAATTATCAAGCTCAGAATGGTCATAGGTAATAGAATGACAATGATTATCACAAAACAGGATTAAGTAAAGAAAGGCTGTTTCTATGAAGAACCTCCACAAACAACTTCAGTAACAGATGACAAGAGACCTCATCATGATAGCTGGCAACTTCAATGGACATACTTCTCAATATCGGGATGGCTACACTGGAATACATAGTGGTTATGGCTCAAGAAATAAAGCGAGAGCAAGGCTTCTAGAATTCAGTGATGTGAATGATCTAATTATTTACAACATTAACTTCTAGAAAATGACCTACATCAAGCCAGTGATAATACATGTGGCTTGAGCAAGCTAACAGCTATATGAAGAATGACCTGCTGGTGGAACAGCTCTGTAGAAAGGGCCATTAAAGCTATGAGACAGATACGGAAAGACTGGAAAATGGAGGTAGCAAAGAATAATGTCATTGGTTGATGAATCTGGAGAATGAATGAAAGGGAAAGTGACTACCCCAACTTACCCAAATGAGGAACCAAATATCGAAGTTGATAATCATGGTGTCAAAGAAGTAATAAAAAAGATGAAAAATGGTAAAGCAGTTGGTCTGTTAGAGATAGCCTGTGAGATGCTGAACTCATTAGGAGTTAGGTTAGTCACCTGCATAATCAAACAAGTAATACACAATAACTGGAGTAGGAGTATAACCATTAATTGCAACAAAGGAATTAATAATACACTAGTAAGGAACAAAAAAAGGGGAATAAAACTGATGAACTAAGTTACAAAAAGAGTTTTAGCACAACTAATTATGGAAATAATCAAATTAGAAAAGATATAGTTTGGTTGTTTTAGGGAGGAGCACAGATGAACACTTCTTATTGAGACAGCTACATGAGAAGTTCCTAGCCAAATGTAAGCTCATATATCGATTTTTTGTTGACCTGGAAAAGGCCTTTACTAGAGTCCTACGATCTATTATCTGATGGTACCTAAGGAAATTGGTAGTAGAAGAATTTCTATTGTGGCAATAGAACTTAGAATCAAAGGTCTCAGAGCAAACTTACCAAAGAATAAATTTTAGTA
>CAXHJY010000300.1:57500-60000 GCA_964016885.1 Eledone cirrhosa | reverse complement strand
TTTCTATTTAGTTCAGAGTTAATATTATCAATAAGTAAAAGCATGTCATCTCTATATAAACCTCCGGTAGTACCAGGTATTTTCCTATGTAGCGAATTGATTAAAATAAGCCCACAAGGTCAGTTACCTGAGCTGAGTCGGATGATCCATAGTAATGTCAAAATTGCTATCTCTATCTGCTCTGGTCCATAGTTGGTCATTAAATTCTATCAAAGTTTTCCTAGCCGATAATATAATAGGCCAGGAATATCTGAAAGGCATTAAGGATAACATTGAGAGCTTAGAGAAAACTGAGATGATCTTGGTGAAATCTGACAAGACCAACAACCTCTATGCAGTGCAGAAAGACATGTATAATGGCCTCATACTGAAGGAGCTGAGGAAAAAGTACAAGGTAGCAGATAAGGCCGAGCTCGAGAAAATGAATGTCGAAGCATCTTGTATAATGCACGAGTTGGAAATTGAGAACAGAACACAACCTTTCGTGCCCAGGAAACCGAAGATCAATATGAAAGATCACAAGAGGAATTTTGAAAATGACTTGCCAGTTAGATTGATCGCACCATCAAAATCGGACCTGGCAAATTAAGCAAAAACATTCTTGACAGGGTGATTACAGCAAATTAAGAAATTGGATTGTTTATCTAACCTGAGCTTGTGGAAGGGAACTGGAGAGGTTGTTGAGTGGTTTAAGCAAATTAAATATAACAATAATAATAAGTTTATTCAACTTGATATAGCTAACTATTATTCTTCTATTACCCCTAATCTACTAAATAAGGCACTAAATTACGCATTCAAACATACTGACCTAACTAGCAATGAAATGCATATTATATTATCGGCTAGGAAAACTTTGATAGAATTTAATGACCAACTATGGACCAGAGCAGATAGAGATAGCAATTTTGACATTACTATGGATCATCCGACTCAGCTCAGGTAACTGACCTTGTGGGCTTATTTTTAATCAATTCGCTACATAGGAAAATACCTGGTACTACCGGAGGTTTATATAGAGATGACATGCTTTTACTTATTGATAATAATAACTCTGAACTAAATAGAAAATGTAAACAAATTACACAATTTTTTAATTACTTTAATCTTAAAATAGAAATTGAGAACAACCATAGAATAGTCAATTTTCTAGATATAACATTAAATCTCAACACATGTCTTCACTATCCTTTTCACAAGTTGAATGAAAACTTAAACTATGTCAACTTTAACTCTAAACACCCCAGATCTGTCAAAAACACTATAGTAAACTCTGTTCAAAAACGTATCTCTATGGATCTCGTCGAATAGAAAGATTTTCGACGAAAAAGCCCAATACTACAATGAAGCATTAGCTAGAGCAGGATATGCTGATAAGATTGTGTACATAGATAATGATAGACAAACTAAACAAAATAACAACTATTTTAATTACGGCAACAACCTTAACAACTATAATAGAAAGCATTACAATAATTCCAAAGGCCAAAAAAGAAATAGAACTAGGAACATAATTTGGTTTGCCCCCCCCCCCTTTCTCACTAAACATTAAAACCCACATCGCTAAACTATTTTTTAAAGCTCTTGATAATCGCTTCCCTAGAACACATAAGTATCACTCAATTTTCAATAGACATACAATAAAATTAACCTACTCATCCACCAAAAATTTAGCACAAAATATTAATAGAATAAATAATAGGAACTTAAAACCTAGTGATAATAGCATAAATAATATACAAGTTAACAAATGTAACTGTAGAGATAGATCTAAATGTCCGTTAAATAACAACTGCTTAGTTAAAAATATAGTATACAATTGTAATGTTAATACTGACTCTAATTCTTTTAACTACGTCGGTTCCACATCGACGGAATTTAAACTTCGCTATAATAACCACAAGAATTCTTTCACAGATCCAAGCAAAAAATCTTCAACGGCACTATCAGGCGTACTCTGGCAACTTAAGCTAGATAACGTTAGATATTCGACGGCTTGGAATATAGTCTCAAGAGGGATTCCTTTTAATTCATCCTCTGAGACATGTGACCTCTGCGCAGAGGAGATATTCTTTATACTAAAATCTAAAAATTCCCTTAATCTACGGACAAATTTATTCAGTTGCTGCAAACATAGATTAAACTCAACGTTTAAATATAAATTTAAATTTAAAATGTAGTATATTTAGTTTGATTTATAATTATATGGGAAACTAGCCGATAAATCTTTGATTTCTTCTTTTTATTCTTTTTATTTTTATTTTTATTTTTATTTAAACATTCTTCATGCAAAATTAAGCTACCCTAAAAGTTGATGCTCCAAATATTTCGAATAAACGTTACACTAGATAAACTTCTATATTAAATATAAGAACACATGTAGACCAAATGGGCATCCTAAACTTTTTGAAATGATCTTTGCTAGGTGCGATTTGATAGATAATTTTTGGTTTTATCTGTTTTTCGACTCTGATGCTTATAATGAACTTGGCAATATATT
>CAXHJY010000300.1:32500-35000 GCA_964016885.1 Eledone cirrhosa | reverse complement strand
TTTGGCAGTATCGGTAGAGGGTCGGGCGCCATGCTTTCCAGCATAGTTACGTCCCTTTACGATCTGAGTTCAAATCCCGCCGAGGTTGACTTTGCCTTTCATCCTACGGGGTCGATAAAATGAAGTACCAGTAATGCACTGGGTAATTGCTGGCCTTGTGCCTAAAGTAGAAACAATTATGTTAACCAGTACCATAAACAATATATACAAAATGATTCATACTGGGTTACATAATAAATGAGGAAATATAAATCATATAATACTCAAAAAAACTATAATGGTACAGGGAAAAATTATGATGTTACAGAAAAAATATGATGTTACAGAAAAAAATATACAGACAACTAACATGATATGTAAAGTCTAAATATCAGAATGTTACATATTACAATATTAAAATTAAAATATTAAAAAAATCCAGACATCTTACATGATATATAAAGTTTAAATATCATAATGTTATATATAATGAACGGTAAGTAATAAGGATCTATATCATAATGTAATATATTTTTAAATTGGCATAAAATATATAAATACTTATAATTACAAGGTTAGTAGACAGACATGTGTGGATGAGTGAGCGAAGCCAGACAGTGAATAGTAAATAGAATATAGAATAAAACAAATAAATACAATCAACCGGAAATTACAAAACAAAAGCAAATGTATACACATTTAGGCCTCGCGTGCATTAAGAAATTAGGTAAACACCAAGGAAAGCGATCATTTTAAATGACTCCAAACCCTATCTGATAAATTAATATTAAAAATATCGAACCCGTCCGATAAGGTAGTATAATATTAGCTGTAGTTTAATTCATTAAAGTATATAAACTTTAATGTATCATTACAAATGTTTACAAAAAGGAATAAAATTACACTATCATATACGCAACGATATCTAAAAAACTGACTTAAGTGGAGTTAAGGTAAGCTAATGGGGACAGAATTGACAAAATATATGGAGGGTGCGAAGTGGCATAAAATATATTCGATATACTATAATAAATAATAGAACGGAGCATAAAAGAGGGGGGGTTAAATATAATCATATTCAATCTGGAGGGGTTGACAATAAGTTTGTGTGTGCATGGGGGGGGAGGGGGAGGGGGAGAAAGGGGGGGGGGGTCGATAGATAAATCAGAATAGACTTAGAAATAAAAAATAAAAATAGAATTAAAAATAAAAATAAAAATAAAAATAATATTAAAATTAAAATTAAAGTTAATAATAATAAAAAAATATAAAGATAATAATAGAATAACGTAAGTGGCGTAAAGTGTGTAATCTTATGTATACTAACAAGGTGTAATAGTGAAGACATAGATATGGTACAGTGGCCAAATGATTATGAGAGCTAGAATGAAGAGTCATCAAAAACCAATGATAACATTAATGTTGGCAAACAAAAGAACCCAAACAAAAAACTAAGTAATGGAATATTTCTGCTAATGGGTACAATTTGTACTACTAGAACATTTGGGTTTATAATAAAAGTATGAATTAGAAATGGCGTGGGGGCAAGAAGAGAATATCTCAGACTTTCTATTCAGTAAGGGTACGCTAGAGAAAATAATAGAGTGTGTCTCAAGTATACAGAGATTACAAAACTTACTATGTGCAGAAAGGTGGTTAGATCGTGCTACTAAACTCCAGTTAAGGCTATATGGTAAATAAGCTCCCTTAAGATCCCAGATATAATGCGCTAGAGAGGTAGAATTCTTAAACCTAACATGTTTGAAGTTAGAGATATGAGAGTTAAACCTAGTCTTAAAAGTGTTTGAAGTAGATCCTATATACGTTCTTTTAGAGGAATTAGTTATAACCTCGCAAGCATAGACAATGTTCTTAGAAAGGCAGTTACCGTTTAGAGGGCAGTTAGCACTCACTCTACAATTGCACTTCCGGGTGTTATTGGTTGGCTCGAGTGGTGATGTATTGCACGTAGGACCTCTATTAGATAAGGACTGTTCTGGTGGTAAAGCATTGTCCGATGCATTCAGACTAGTAGTATGTAGAGAGGAGAATCCATCCCTAATTTTCCTATTATTAGTGCTAGCTAAATGAGAACTAATATTAGGGGTGGTAGAGAATGAGAGTTTAATAACATTTTTTATTAAAAATACCATGGTATTTGTGAGAAGGGGGGACATTTTTCTCCAAGATAGTGAAGAAAGACCTAGGGATATTAGTTGATACATCCTGATTATATGGCGGGTTGAAATAAGTATTCAATCGCCTTCTATTTTTATTTTTATTCTTATCGACCCTACCTCTATCAAATGTCCCACCGTCGAGACTAGGGTTACTATCGGGAATAGTTGAAGCCACATTCATAGAATCAGCCATAATTTCGTTATGCCTATTATAGTTTCTACCTCTAGTAGATCCGCTGTTGTCCAGAATCCCTACAAGAGGATTAAGGCCAATGATAGGATCAGTAAGAGCAACATTACTAGAATAAGATCCAGCCAAACCAACACCAATGCGTGAGCGC
>CAXHJY010000300.1:12500-15000 GCA_964016885.1 Eledone cirrhosa | reverse complement strand
ACGTTATGTCCGATAAGGTGTAATGGGGAGTAACATCGCCGATACAGCCCAGATCGGCCATATCAGGATTGCTGAAAACAGAGCAGTATTGTTTCTGCAGTATCTCACCCATGGTTTTAGCATTGTCTTGAAGAGTGCCATTTTCATCAATTAGAGGGCCAACAGTAGAGCCAGTGATTTTGTGTTTTTTTGCAAATGAAAAGAACACTTTGGGATTGAGTTTGATCTTCTCAATGGCCCAGGCCTCTTCAGCTCTTCTCTGATTGTTGATGAGGGACATTATGTTGTTTTGGAGGTTATGTTTTTTAATCTCTAGTGATGAAATGGCAGTCAAGTTGATGTGTTGCTGCTGACAGTATTTCAGCTTGTTGATTTTTTTGTTCGTTCTCTTAATTTTTCTGATGAGCGTTTTTCTATTTCTAGGGATTCTGCTCTTAGATTTGTTTATAGTTCTTAATGGGGTGTGTTTAGCACATATGTTTGTAACAGTGTCCACAAATGTCAATATATACATATATATATATATATATATATATATATATATATACATATATATATATGTATATATATATATATATATATATATATGTATATATATATATATGTATACATATATATACATATATATATATATATATATATATATATATGTATACATACATATATATATATATATATATGTATACATATATGTATACATATATATATATATATATGTATACATATATATATATATATATGTATATATATATATATCTGTATATATATGTATATATATATATATGTATATATATATATATGTATATATATATATATGTATATATATATATATATGTATATATATATATATATATATGTATACATATATATATATATATATATATATATATATATATATATATATATATATATATATACAATATTAAATAAATGGAAAACTATATTTATAAAACCATATTTATTTCATTATATATATTTCGGGGATATCATATTAACAATATGCTATGCCTTCATCAGACAAAATACAATATAAACAGTTTTATAGATAAATATATTCGACATACCGTAATAAACATCAACTTCATTTGAAGAGGTTTACTCTAGCAGTGAAAATACAGAGAGAAAGAAAGAGAGAGAGAAAAGAGGGAAATAAGAAAGAAAGAAAGACAAAACGAAGAAAAGGAAGAAAAAGAAGAAAAAGAAAAAGAAGAAATGCATGGGACAAAATAGAGAGATGGAAAAATAGATAAAGCGAAGAGCTTCATGTAAAGAGACAGAAAGAGATATATATATATAGAGAGAGAGAGGAAATAGGGATAGATACATATATAAATATAGATATAGAAAAATTAGGTAGTGGGAGGTCATTTTGAGTAAGTGTATCAATGATGCATTTATTTATTTATTTATTTATTTATTTATTTATTTACTACAGCCAAAGTCAGTAGTGGGGTCCCACAAGGCACTGTGTTGGGCCCACTTCACTTCTCTTCATCATCTATATTAATGACATCACTGACATCATCAAACACAGCAACATTAAAATTTTCGCTGATGATTCCAAGCTCCAAAAGGTCATCAATGGCGTGGATGACCGGATAAGCCTTCAGTCAGACCTACTGGCTGTTACCCAATGGGCGGAAAAGAACAACATGTTACTGAACGAAGACAAATTCGAACTGATCCACTTTGGAAAAGAGGATGCTCTGAAACTCCCGTACTCCCTTCCCTCCGGGGAAACTCTCGTGGCATCTAACAACATCAGAGACTTGGGAGTAACCGTGGACAGCAACATAAGCTGGACCACGCATATAAGCAGCAAAGTTGACATGGCCCGCAGAATGTGTTCCTGGATCCTCAGAACCTTCCAGTCGAGAGATTCCCGCACCATTATCCTTCTCTTCTCTACTTTTGCCCGACCACACCTTGAATACTGTTGTCCACTGTGGTCTCCCCACACGAAACAAAGTATCATGAAACTTGAAGCTCCTCAAAGGGCAATCACGAAAAAGATAGATGGCATGTCAGACCTTGACTACTGGGGTCGATTAGAAAACCTGAAACTTTACTCACTCCAACGTCGCCGTGAGCGTTATATTATCTGCATGATGTGGAAAATGTTCCATCATCACTGCCCAAATGATGTTGGCATCGCCTTCAAGATACACCCAAGGCTTGGGCCCCGTGCTATCCGTCCCATTCAAAAATCTAAATCGCAACTCATAACAACAATACGGCACAATTATTTCACCTCAATCGGCCCTGCTCTCTTCAACATCACACCAGGACACGTCAAAACAGAAACTGACCACACAAAATTCAAGAAGTCTTTGGACAAATTCCTCCAAGTAATCCCGGACAAACCACCCACACCCGGATATGTCTCCGCAAACAGTAATTCTCTTCTCGAATGGGCCATGGTGCCCAAATCCTGAATTGAAAGACTTCGCCAGGTGGTGCTATTAAGTTAGACATGGCCTGGGCCAATACTGGCCAAAAC
>CAXHJY010000300.1:0-7500 GCA_964016885.1 Eledone cirrhosa | reverse complement strand
ATAAAATACAGACATGCACATATATATATATATATATATATATATATATACATTTCATTACCCTTATATATACACATAGTATATATACATACACAACCTCACTTATACACATATACACATAAGTTATATTACAATAATAATAAAGAATAATATATATATATATATATATATATATATATACATATATATACACACATATACACATATACATACATACACATACATATACATACATACATACACATACATACATACACCTAAATATAAACATATATAAATACACACATACGAATAAAGACATATATTCACACATAGACACCTATATACACATATATATATATATATATATATATATATACATATATATCTATATACACACACATACACATACATACACATATATATATATATATACACATATATACACACGCACACACATACAGACACACATACACACTCACATATATATATATATATATATATATATATGTGTATGTGAGTGTGCGCAAATACATACATATATATACACACACACATACAAACACACACAAACACATACATATGCATACATGCACACACACACACATATATCACATAGATACGAAGATAAACATATAAATAGAGAGACATACAAATATATACAGAACCCATATACACATACATGCAAACACGCATATACATATATACATATATACACACATATATATTCCTATATACAAGCATACACATACGCACACATATATACATATACCTACACATATATATACCACACATTCACATACACGTACATATATAATACATATATATACATACATATACATACATATGTATGTACAATCATATATACACACTCAATCTTACATTCATATTTACATGCTCATATATGTATTTTTATATCTAGAAATAAATACCAAAAAAAACTATATAGACACCCATCTACCCATATATTCATACATATACACTTACAAAAACAGATGATAATAGTATGGGGGAAAGGGGGGGGTTTGGAGAAGGGGATCAAAGTAAATATATGTTTCAAGAAACCTATAATATTTTCCATATCTTAATTCAATGTATGTTCTTACATATTTTCAATGCTAGTAAATACGAAATCTATGCATCACAAAATAAAAAAGTATACCATTAATCATATGTCAACTAAACCAAAGATAGTCAACATATTGATTTCCAAGGTGTAAATTAGTTAGGTTTATAATATTTGAAGCAGAATTATGAAGTCAAACAGTAGTAGATTATTAATTACATTATAACTAAATTAAAGTTAATAATAGGGAAAAGAAACCCAAATAAAAATAAAATAAAGTATTACATCGGTAGTAGCATATAAATTATATGTAAACTAAGTTAAAAATTATATATTTATTTCAATAGTATATGTTAATTAGTATATGTTAATTAGGTATACAATACATAAAGCAGATATTGTATTTCATCAATAGCATAATATAATTATATGCAAATAAAAATCAAAATTAATACGCATACACATACATATACATACACATACACATACATATACATATACATACACATATATATATATATATATACATATATATACACACGTACATACATATATAGTCACATAAATATACATACAAATACACATACAATACACACATATACATATACATATAGATATACATATCTTTTTCAAAAAATTTGCACAGAATATATTAACTAGGTATATATCCAAAAACACCTCCCATTCTATGATTACATGAAATTCTGCAATTCGTCTGTACAAGGATACTAATTTTAAGCAAATTAAAATTAAAATTAAAGTTTTAGGTTGATTAAAGCTAAAACCAAATAATAAATATATTTCCAAAATGTATATTAATTAGGTCAATAATACTAAAAATTCTTTCTCCGTCATAGGATACATGATATTATTTTGTTATATTTTATCTGTAAAAGAATTATAATAAAAAAAATTTTATAATAAAAGGTTAAACTAAATTAAAAAATTATAATAAAAGGTTAAAATAAGTTAAAATTAATCTATAAATTAAATTACTGAATATATATTAGTAATATTTAAAGGTTTTTCAAAATTAATGATTACATAATATTTTCTCATCTGTAATAAAATATTAATTGAATTAAATTTATAGGTTAACTAACATTTAAATTAAATTAAATTCTAGAATAATGTTATTAATTAGGTTTATAATATTTAAATGTTTTTTTTAGTTTATGATTACACGATATAATTAATTCCTGTCTTTTATTTAATAAGATATCCCTAGACTTCATTATTTCAAATAGTTCTTGGGAACATAATCTACATTCCTTTCTATTATTTTGATAAGGGGTGGCTCTTTTGAGCACACTCCAGGTCAAATCATATTTTATATTTTTATTTTTATAACTATTGATTTTTTCTGCTAGAGATGTTGTATTAGCCAGTGCGGCATTTTTAAAGCTATGTTTGTGGGTATTATACCTTGTCTTAAAATTGTTAGAGGTAGCTCCTATATATGAGCAAATAGAATCTTTAGTTTTAACATTACATTTATAGACTATGTTGTTAACAAGACAATTCCCTTTTAATGGGCAGTTTGTTTTGTTTCTACAGTTACATCCTTTCGTTAATTCTGTATTTGAGGAGATATTATTGTTAATTTGATGTACTGGTGGTATACTTATAGTTTTCTTACATTTATATGCATTATATGCACTTATATTTTGTTTTATGTTATTTGTTGTAGAATATGAGAATTTAACTGTAGACCTATTTAAGATTTGATGGTATTTGTGGTTTGGCGGGAAGTTTTTCTCAAGGATATAAAAAAATTTTTTAGCAATATTATCCTTAACTTGTAAATTAAAAGGAGCATTATACCAAGTAACTCGTCTATTACGGTTTCTATGTTGTTTATTATTTTTATTATTTTTATATGTTGTATCATGATTTTTACTAGGAGGAATAATGTTAATGATCTCACCACAACTATTTTTAGTTATATTTGTAGATTTAGGTGTTTTATCTTTTTTATTAGGAGTTTTATTATTAATATTTATTATAGTCTTATGATGAGTAGTTTTTTGAGGGTTACTATACTTTATATTAGAAGATTTAGTATTTTGGGGTATACTGTGGGTGGCATTTAGGTGTGTACCTTTCATTTGGTGTTTGTTGGTAATATTATGCTGTATATTTTCAGTATTTTTAGTAGAAGTTATATACTCTAATCTATTTTTGTGGCCACTTCTATCTAGAGCTTCATTATAAAAGGTAGCATTTTTATCAAATACATCTTGGTTAGAAGAAAGGTTAGAAATTCTAAGTGATATATTATATGCAAGGTTTTTAAGGATAGATTTAGGGTGATTAGATTGTGAGTGTATGTAATGTAAGTTTTGGTTAGGTTTGTGGTAAGGTTGGTATATACCCGTAGCTAAATCTAAAGTTATATCTAGGAAATTTACTACTTTACTTGTTTTTTCAAAAGTAATATTAAGATTATAATAGTCCTTAAGGAAAGTTCTAATATGCTTTTTGTTTTTTTCGATTTCTGAAAGGCTAAGGTTGTTAGAAAGAAGAAGACAGTCATCACGATATAAACCACCTTTGAGGTGGGGAAAAGAGGCATTTATGTTGAAAAGGAGAAAGAGGCCCACAAGATCAGTAATTTGGGCAGAATCGCTTGAACCCATAGTAATATCAAAAAGATTACTATAAGTGTTTCTGGTCCAGTATTCATTCTGAAATTCAATAAGTGTTTGTCTAGCATGTGTAATAATGTTAATGTCATCCGAAGTTAAATTAGATCTATTTTTAGCAAATATTAATGCTTTGTTCAGGAGTATGGGTGATATAGAAGAATAATAGTTATCTATATCAAACTGTAGGAAAGAAGCAGAAGATTTACACCTAATATTTTTAAACCAATTAATTACCTGGGAGGTGTTTTCCCAGAGTGGTAAAATAACGTATTTTCTTATTTGTGGGATGACTCTATCTAAAATTTTTTTGCTAATTATTCCAATATCTGATTTGGAGGGACATATAAGTCTAATAGAAGGATTAGAGTTAAAGTTAGATTTGTGATCTTTCAGGTTAAAGTGTGGACTTCTCAATGCCAAAGGTTCAGTTCTATCTTCAATATTTAGTTTTTTTACTATGTTGTGTGTTTTGTTGTTGATGTTGGTGAGTGACGCATTATTAGATTTTTTATAACTTTTTCTGAGTTCTTTATATATGAACTCATTATAATGTTCAATATCCATATGATACAAGTTACCAGTTTTGTCCGAGTGGACATGGATTTTTTTAGACTTTTTTAGGTCCAATAGGGTAGAATCAAGGTCCTTTTGAAAGACGGATTTATACTTTTTAAATTTGAGATGTTTAATTAAATTAAAAAGGTCTTTCTCGAAGTCTTCAAGTAAAAAGTTGTGTGGTGGATTCTTGTAAGTGTTGAAATCATACATATATTTCCGATCTGCTTGTTTAGATTTTCTATCAAAGTGGTAGGCTCTCCATCTAACCCTTCTGATAAAATTATTAGTTTTCTGAATCATAAGGAGTAAGAAGTCGTCCTTAGAAGGTATTGGTATGTTTTTTAAGGAGGTTCCTAAATATTGTTTTTCCATTGTGATATGGATGATGGACAATTGAAAGAGCTCAACTAAATGTATATGGGTTTACAAAATCATACATATATATATGTATATACATAAATATAAAATTAATACACACATACAGTACAAAAATACGAATATTTCCGTGAAAATAGGAGCAAAATTATGTAGATAAATCTACCAAGAGTTTACGGTAGTGTCCAATCCGTATGAAGAACTCAATGTATTCCGGATATCATGGAAAGAAGAGATGTAATGAAAATCCAATTTCGGTGAAAGATAAACGGTATACAGAGTCAAGATAAAATATTAAACAAATAATGAACAAACAATTCCTTATATTAAACAAAAAAAGTTCACTATTTAACGATCGTTTCTAGGGCATATATGTGCTATAATTGGTATGCATATTTAACAGATCTATGTACAAAATTATACAAAATTATACAAATTATCAAGATTAAATATACATACCTAACTCATATATACGCCGTCTTCAGAAATAATGAAGTATATTTATTGATAATAACAACAATTCAAAATATCAGTTCAAAATTGACCAATGAAAACACAAAGGGTTAAAAAGCAGTTTGGTGTGTGTATATACATGTAAAACCCTACACACATTTTACAATAATGTGTGTATAATATGTATGTGCATACTAAAAAGATGGATGCAAATAAAAAATTTCAAGGTTAATATCTCTGTAAGCTTAATGCGCTGATAAGATACGCAATGATACTTATGTAGTCAAGCATATAAATATATTTTTTTCATACTCACACATATCAGTATAATCACACATACATGTGCGTATATATATAAATATACACATAACCACGAACACACAAACACACACACACCCCCCACTCACATTTATATATGTGGATATAAAATCATAAGCAAATAGAAATTAAGTCACTCACATAAACACACTGGTACACACATTTCAAGATCAAGATACAGAAATTAGGTGGGAGGGGGGGGGGAGGGGTCAGTATTAGGTTGTCAGACCAGACAGCCTAATATAAATGTATCTATAAATTATGAAAAATAAAAAAATAAAAACAATAAAATATATTACATAATATAATGTACATACGCATATAGATATACATACACATACGTACATGTACGCGCACATAGAGATATCTACACATACATACATACACACATACCTATACTGTCCTACACACACATACATTTACACGAACATACACATACACATATAAAAAGATAAAAATACGGACACACACACGCGCAACACATACACACATACACATATATATATATATATATATATATATATATATATACATATATATACACACACACACATAGACTCATATATATATACATACACATACATATACTTATACATAAACATATATATATCCCACACTCATACCACCATGAAAACACATACAAACATCCAGATATATATATATATATATATATATATATATAAACATACACACACGTACACATATATGCATATATACATACACATATACACACATACACACATATATATATATACACACACACATAAAATACAGACATGCACATATATATATATATATATATATATATATATACATTTCATTACCCTTATATATACACATAGTATATATACATACACAACCTCACTTATACACATATACACATAAGTTATATTACAATAATAATAAAGAATAATATATATATATATATATATATATATATATACATATATATACACACATATACACATATACATACATACACATACATATACATACATACATACACATACATACATACACCTAAATATAAACATATATAAATACACACATACACGAATAAAGACATATATTCACACATAGACACCTATATACACATATATATATATATATATATATATATATATACATATATATCTATATACACACACATACACATACATACACATATATATATATATATACACATATATACACACGCACACACATACAGACACACATACACACTCACATATATATATATATATATATATATATATGTGTATGTGAGTGTGCGCAAATACATACATATATATACACACACACATACAAACACACACAAACACATACATATGCATACATGCACACACACACACATATATCACATAGATACGAAGATAAACATATAAATAGAGAGACATACAAATATATACAGAACCCATATACACATACATGCAAACACGCATATACATATATACATATATACACACATATATATTCCTATATACAAGCATACACATACGCACACATATATACATATACCTACACATATATATACCACACATTCACATACACGTACATATATAATACATATATATACATACATATACATACATATGTATGTACAATCATATATACACACTCAATCTTACATTCATATTTACATGCTCATATATGTATTTTTATATCTAGAAATAAATACCAAAAAAAACTATATAGACACCCATCTACCCATATATTCATACATATACACTTACAAAAACAGATGATAATAGTATGGGGGAAAGGGGGGGGTTTGGAGAAGGGGATCAAAGTAAATATATGTTTCAAGAAACCTATAATATTTTCCATATCTTAATTCAATGTATGTTCTTACATATTTTCAATGCTAGTAAATACGAAATCTATGCATCACAAAATAAAAAAGTATACCATTAATCATATGTCAACTAAACCAAAGATAGTCAACATATTGATTTCCAAGGTGTAAATTAGTTAGGTTTATAATATTTGAAGCAGAATTATGAAGTCAAACAGTAGTAGATTATTAATTACATTATAACTAAATTAAAGTTAATAATAGGGAAAAGAAACCCAAATAAAAATAAAATAAAGTATTACATCGGT
>CAXHJY010000299.1:42500-47500 GCA_964016885.1 Eledone cirrhosa | reverse complement strand
TTTGCTGGTCGACATTTTTGCCAAATTTTCTCCCAATGTCTTTCGCCTGATTTCAAATTCCACCAAAGTTAGCTTTGTCATTCATTCTTAAAATAAAGTACCAGTAATGCCTTGCGGTCGTTTTAATCGACTTTCCCCTCCCCCAAAACGGTTGGCCTTGTGCCTAAACCAGAAACCATTATTATTAAGTTGTTGTTTTTTTCTTATTTTTTAAAACTAAAATCAACGAACTGTGAACAGGAGTTAGAAGTTATTTAAAGTTGGATATATTTTTATGTTTGTTGCTCTTGTTGTTGTCATTGCTATATTTGTTGCTGTTGTTGCTGTTGTATGCTGTCGTTGTTGTCGTTGCTGTTGTTGCTGTTGTTGATATTGTTGTTGTTGCTTTTGTTGCTGTTGTTGATGTTGTTGTTGTTGTTGTTGTTGTTGTTGCTGTTGCTGCTATATTTGTTGCTGATGTTGTTTTTATTGATGTCGCTGTTGTTGTTGTTGCTGTTGATGTGGTTGCTATTTTTGTTGTTGTAATTGTTGTTGTTGTTGTTTAAGAGAACATGTCGTTGTTGTTGTTGTTGTCCATGTTCTAGTTGCTGCAGTTGTTGCTGTTGTTGTTTAAGAGACCATGTTGTTGTTGTGGTTGTGGTTGCTATTTTTGTTGCCGTTGTTGTTTGTTTGTTTTTGCTCCTTTGAAGAGACCATAAAGTTAATAGGTGTGACACAGTTAGACATCTCTCACTCTCTCTCTCTCTATCCTTGCTTCGTCGTCACGCTCTCTCTCTCATCCTGTCTCTCTCTCTCTCTCCCTCTCTCTCTCTCTCTCTCTCTCTCTCACTTCCCCGTGTTCCTCTGTCTCTAACTGCCGCTCCCACTCTCTCTCATCGTCACGCTCTCGCTACCTCCTCATCTCCCCTCTCGCTACCTCCCCCTCTCCCTCTCGCTACCTCCCCCCTCTGTCACTCTCTCTCTCTCCATCTCTCTCCGACCTCCCCATCTCCTCCTCTCTCTCCATCTCTCTCTCTGTCTCTCTCTCTCTCTCTCTTTCCCCATCTCTCTTTCTCTCTCTGTTTCCCCATCTCTTTCTCTCTCTGTCTCTCCCCATCTCTCCCCATCTCTCTCTCCCTCCCTCTCTCCCCATCTCTCTCTCCCTCCCTCTCTCCCCATCTCTCCCTTTCTCCCCTTCTCCCCTTCTCTCCATCTCTCCCTTTCTCCCCTTCTCCCCATATCTCCTCCCTCTCTCTCCTCCTCTCTCCCTCTCTCTCTCCCTCCCCCTCTCTCCCCCCTCTATCCCCCCATGTCTCCCCCTCCCCCTCCCCCTCTCTCTCCATCTCCCTCTCTCCCCCTCTCTCTCCCTCTCCCTCTCTCCCCCTCTCTCTCCCCCTCTCTCTCCCTCTCTCTCTCCCTCTCTCTCCATCTCTTTAAAGAAGTATCACTAATTATTCGAATTCACTAATCGATAATGCTGTTTATCTATGACACATAACATGTGGGACATGTAAATATATGTGTGTGGCTGTGTGGTGTTTTGTGCGAGTGTGTGGCTGTTTGTAGGAGTGGGTGTGTCTGTGCAAGATGTTGTATGTGTGCGGTGTGTGTGTGTGTGTTTTATGCGATGTTGTGTGCGTACATGTCTGCAGGATGTTGTATATATGTGTGTATGCATGCGTGTGTGTGTTGTGTGTGTGTGTGTGTGTGTATGATAAAGAAAAGGTTTTACTATAATTTCAATGAAAATGTGAAAATAATGTTATGTACTTTTAATTTATTCGAGGAACATGTGTGTACACGCACACACACACACACACACACACACACACACACACACACACACACACACACACACACACACGTGCGCATACAAACATTAGTGCACACACACATCACACACACGCTCGTGCGCATACAAACCTTAGTGCACACATACTCACACACTAACTCACTAACACTTACACACACACACGAATACACACACACTGGTGTGCGCACACACACTGGTGCACATATACACACACTAACACTTACAAACACACTAACACGCTCACTCACACACACTAATAATCACACACTCACACACGCTCACACACTCACACACAGTTATACATATACACATTCACATACTTACATACACACACTCACACACACACACTCACACACACTCACACACACTCACACACACTCAGGCACACTAACTCCCGCACACCAACTCCCGCACACCAACTCCCGCACACCAACTCCCGCACACCAACTCCCGCACACCAACTCCCGCACACCAACTCCCGCACACCAACTCCCGCACACCAACTCCCGCACACCAACTCCCGCACACCAACTCCCGCACACCAACTCCCGCACACCAACTCCCGCACACCAACTCCCGCACACCAACTCCCGCACACACACTCAGGCACACCAACTCCCGCACACCAACTCCCGCACACCAACTCCCGCACACCAACTCCCGCACACCAACTCCCGCACACCAACTCCCGCACACCAACTCCCGCACACCAACTCCCGCACACCAACTCCCGCACACCAACTCCCGCACACCAACTCCCGCACACCAACTCCCGCACACCAACTCCCGCACACCAACTCCCGCACACCAACTCCCGCACACCAACTCCCGCACACCAACTCCCGCACACCAACTCCCGCACACCAACTCCCGTACACCAACTCACGCACACTAACTCCCGCACACTAACTCCCGCACACTAACTCCCGCACACTAACTCCCGCACACTAACTCCCGCACACACACTCCCGCACACCAACTCCCGCACACTAACCCCCGCACACCAACTCCCGCACACTAACCCCCGCACACCAACTCCCGCACACCAACTCCCGCACACCAACTCCCGCACACCAACTCCCGCACACCAACTCCCGCACACCAACTCCCGCACACTAACTCCCGCACACTAACACTCTAACATACATACCCACCTTCAGTAGCAAGGCCTCAATCTCCCCCTGTATATATCCATCGTTGTGCCAAGGGGGACCTATACTTGCCTGATGTTGACAAAGTCCCCCATAATCTACAGGACTGTTGATGTCTTCCACACAAGTTGTCTTGAACAATATACTCAGCTAAACCAATAATTCCTCACAAGGATTCAACATTATAGAATCAAATTTCTATTGTCACTTACTCCGTCTCTTTCGCTCTCCTCATCTTTTACTATTATAACCAAATGGGGGCCCACATGATGGCCGTCCCATGGCCCGGGTGGACAGAGTAGAGTAAGTGTTTCACCCGAGGATGGTGAGGGAGATGCGTTGAAAGAGCCATTCCTGCTCGCGAAGCTCACACCTGTGGGTAGCCAACTCTGTGCCGATGGTGGGTGGTGAATAGGGAGGTAGCTCTAGAGTCAAGGACACCAGACATCAAAAGTGGTGGGTAGGGAGATGGTCCAAGGGCCAAGAGCACTGCTACGGGCTCTACTGCAAATCTGTCGGAAAGCGACCGATATTTGGAGAGTTTACCCTCCTTGTCTCGAAGTGCGTCAGGGCCTGGGTTAGTCACAGACTGCACCAGGTTGCTGCTGGAGAAGGTGCTTTAGGACCAAACCTTGAATTTCATGGAGTGATGACATCATGAATTAGGAGGTTATGGAAAGAGACATCCTTATCTGATCTATGACTTTTAGGTGAGACAGAAAGCACAATTTCACACCAACAGTGTCTGTTTCCTATCAAGGTTTGTAGGTAATCCTTGCCAATTCCAGTGTCGCTTGCTAAAGTATCCTAGTATCTGAGCTTTCTGGTAGAGGGATCACCCGCAAGCAAAGGAATGAAACCATCTCACCTTTTACATAGAAGCTGTGACCAGGAAGCCTTGTACGACGTTCAATCAGCCATGCACTAAATTTTGGTATTTTTCCGTATCTCTGGTAGTGGGATGAGTCTGACAGAGGAATATTATGAACCCTTCTCAGTAGCGTAGTGTAACATCCATCTAAATGGCTCTGTAGACGGGTGTGCAAGTTCCAAGTCTCAGAACAATAGAGAAAGATAGGCTCAAATGTTGTTTTAAACAGGCTGACTTTAAGTTTGCTTGGTATAATAGATTTTCAAACTTTATCCACCTTATGAAATGCATTCCAGGCCAGGGTTCTACCGATTTGGAAGTCCTTTATGAGGGAACCAGGTACTTAAAGTCTTCTACTGAAAAGGGGCACCGTACTGAATAATCGTCAGAATACGACGACCATCATCAGAATCTACAGGAGTGCAGAAGTCTTCTATAGATGTGTCTTAGGACCATACTGAAGAATTCTTGGACTGACCTGATTAACTTCACCGTACGATTGCGGATAGTGCTTGAAGACGTTTCTTCGATCATTTATCAATAGAATCGATTAACAAGGTCCAAGACCTGGTGCATTTACCGAGTGGATGGAACTTGTCACATCTGACGAAGGAAACAATATTTCTATTGGTCTTTTCATTGATGATACAATCTAACAGTTGCAACTCCTGGCAGAGAGAGAGAGAGCAACATGAAGTAAAGTGTCTTGCTCAAGGACATAACGCGTCTCCCAGGCCTGGAATCGAATTCGCAACCTTACTATTGTGAATCGAATACTCTACCCGTAATCCGGGTTTCTCCGCTCACCCATGAAGAGGTCAGTGATGGTTTTCCTACAGTGGAAACCAGTGTGGGAGAGGGGGTGAAGAGGGTTTGAGGGACAAGGTAGACCAGTTAAGAGTGGTTTGACGTCTGTGAAAGAAGGAAGACTTTACGTGAGAGTTTAATAATAATAATGAAATTATTGCGTACAGTGCTCAGGTGCACTATAACTCATCAAATGTGCGTGTATAGTACATAGAATAATGTACAAATATCAGGAAAGTGAACAGTGTATGAATCATGATATACATGTGTCCGTGTATATATAATGTATATATATATATATATATATATAAATATATATTAAAATAACAGATTAAAGTTTAAGCAAAGAATCGATATATTGATATATATTTATTCTTAT
>CAXHJY010000299.1:35000-37500 GCA_964016885.1 Eledone cirrhosa | reverse complement strand
CGGTTGCGCATTTCTAATGCTTTTCAAAAATAATTTTGAGATAGAGCGCCCGTGATGTTTGCTCTAATCTGATAGTTTTGGAAATTCTAACTGTTTTATGTAAAAAAAAGTGGCTCCAGATGTATGAAAAAATTCTTGTGATCAAAACAATTTTGATTGGTCGGTAGAGGTCATGTGAATGTTAAAAATTGATTTTGCGCCAAATGTAGGTTTGTTTCGGCTGATTGAGAAGTCACTGAAAAATAAGTCTTTCAAGACAAATATGTGTGTGTGTGTATGTGTGTAGTAGTAATAAAGAGGTTCGTTGTTGTGATAATGGTCAGCAGGGATGAGTGTGCGAACCGCAGCCTGCTGACAGGTCAACAGTTCAGATGCCTATTAAGACGTGTGTGTGTGTGTGTGTGTGTGTGTAGCAGAGTAATTCGTGGTAGAGGGATCGGTCAGTAGGAATTGTCTGTACGTGTGTGGGGGATATTTTAACATGTTAACAGATATTGTTCAGCTCTTGTCTTATACGGAGAAGTGTGTGTGTGTGTGTGTATATGTCTCTTTGTATGTTAATGTACGCATGTGTGTGTGTGTATATATGTGTGTGTGAAAATGTGTGGGTGGACCAGTATTTTTGTGATACTGGTAAAAATGGTGTACATTATTCGATATTTCAGTAAAAACGATTCTCTCAATAGAACATCAAAAACCTTAATAATAAAAGGTGTGAAATGATATATAGTATTGGCATAAGACCAAGGCGTGTGTGAGGACCAAGGCGTGTGTGAGTGTCCAGATTGTACGTACTGCAAGGGGAATCCATTAGGCCTTGCCGTATTGGAATACTTGTGTACAAATATGTGTGTGCCCATCAGTGTGCAATGCATGTGTGCGTATATGTATGTGTGTGTGTTGGCACGTTTATATCTATAGACATCAAAAGGTATGCAAATTTGTGTATATTTGTGTTGCACCATAGAACATGTGTGTTTACGTATGTCATTGTGTTTATATGTGGATAGAGATGTATGTAGGATGTATGCTGATGTAGGTATGTATGTTGACGTGTGTATGTTGTGGGTTCGTCTTAGGGAGAAATGTTTAGACGGGGTCCGTATTTGTTAAAGTAAGATTCCTTGCTGATGCGCTAGGTGTGGGTGGCATTATCTTTAAATTTGTAGAGGGGAAAGATTCTGAAGTTGGGATGATTTGGGGCGGCACAGGTATCAATGTGTTCACTCAGTGGTATTTTTCTGTATTCCCGTATTTCAATTTGGGATCTATGGACAGTCATGCGCTGGCGGAGGCTGTATTTGGTCTGGCCTATGTATTGTTCTCGACAACCTGAGCAAGTTAATACATATATTAGATTTTCTGATGCGCATGTGAAATTGTGTTTTACTATAAAACGTTGTACTTCTTTGAAATAGAATTCCGAACCCTCTATTAGGTTGATGCAAATGCCACAGTTGGGTCTATCGCATTTTTTTTACTGTGGGTTTCGTTGTTGTGGTTGGCAGTACTTTGGCATGTGTTAGGATGTTTTTAATTGACTTAGATTGTCTTTTGCTCTTTATGATATCGTGTGTTCGTAGGATTTGGTTCATTCTATGGTCCTTTTTTAACACGGATGTTCTGGAGGATGGTGTCAAAGGCCTCATTGTTGAGAGGGTTGTGTGTCGAGATGTATGGAAGAGCTTTTAGTTTCGGTTGATTTACTTTAGGGTGTCTAAGGTCCTGGGTACTGAGTTTTAGGGCACGTTGGATTCCATTGTCAATTAGTGATGCAGGGTAGTCCCTGCCTATGAGTGTGTCTTTTTAGTTCTTGTAGCCGTAAGTAACAGGTGTTTTTATTGGAAACTATATATATATATATATATATATATATATATATATATATATATTTAAAAGAACAGAGGTGTAACACACGAGTTATGATATATTGGTAAACGGAAAAGAAAATACTGACAAATTGTTCCCAGTGAAAAATAGTTTAATTAGGAATAAGTAAAAATTAGTAATAGTATTGCTTAGTATTCAGTTTTGGTTTTAAATTTTACCGGTTGAGCATTTCTAATGCTTTTCAAAAATAATTTTGAGATAGGTCGCCCGTTATGTTTGCTCTAATTAGTATCTTAGTATCTCGAGGGTCTCGGTCAGGCATAGTCTGCATATGCAAGATCCACCTTTATCGGGTGGTACTTTCCTGATTATGTACCAGGCCAGAGAGTCCGGGGTCCTGTCCAGCTTAAGCTTCCAGATCAGGTCGGAGAGTGCCGTGCTTTTCCTTTTGGCCTCCTTATTGAATGAATGGCGATGGTTGTACCAGCGGTCTTTAAAGCTCGTTGATGTGGCTCCTATGTGGAGGTGTTCGGAGATACTAAGAGGTGGAAGCGGCTTGATAAACCTCAGAACTGACTTCTTCGGGACATGCAGACACCTCAAGATATATGGACAGTGGCAACACAAGATGTGAACTCCCCTCATCCCCTCAAGCTATAGGGACTTCTAC
>CAXHJY010000299.1:15000-22500 GCA_964016885.1 Eledone cirrhosa | reverse complement strand
GTGTTGGTGGTGTGTGGTTGTGTTGGTGTGTGGTTGTGTTGTGTTAGGATGGTTACAGATTTTCAATTTAGTACCTGTATGTGTGAAGGCACGTGACTGAGTGTTTAGAGAATTGCATTCGCAATCATGAGATTGTGAGTTCAATTCCCACACCGGGCTATGCGTCATGTCCTTGAGCAAGACACTTTATTTCACGTTGCTCCTTCTACCTGGGGTTGCGACCGATAGAGAGTATTAGTAAATCGAAAGACCAACGGAAACATTGTTTCCTCGGTCCGATTTGACGAAAGTCAATCGACTGTCAATGTATAAATTTACAACTCCAATTACTGGCGCCAAGCTAACTTTGATATGTAAAATCGGGAGCATTGCCGTGTATTCTAATTTTTTTATGTAAGGGGGACGCCCAAACCGGAACTGCTCCGGGCCACCCAAGGTCTAATTCCAACCCTAGTTGCGGGAGACACCCTCGGCCTCATATGTCCTCCCTGGCTCTTAACTTGTACCTTTGATTTAAAATAAAGACACACACACATGCACGCACGCACACACATAGTGGACCTGTTATTTTTATCTAAAGATATTTTTTCCAATTCCAACACGCTTGTCCCGTCAATCTCTCTTATTTCTCATTCTTTCTTCTGATAAAGGACTAGCGTCCGAAACGTTAAGACCCTCTTGCTGCTATATCAAGCGTTAACCTAATATATCCCTTCCATATACTGTACCGATTGTGTTGTTATTTCTGTTTACCTTTTACACATATATATATATATATATATATATATATATATATATATATATATATAAATGAAAAATGGCGTGCTACGTTGTTGCGAATATGAACATATGAATAAAAATAGACCGAGAAAAGTCCGTCATCAGTAGTCTGCTGATTCTCATTGGTATTTCTTCGCATTAAAGACTAGATACCTAAAATCAGTGCGAGCGATAACTAAATTAAGTTATCGGGACAGAGAAAAGTGAACAAACAACATGGTAGTAACGCAACATAAAGAGAGGAAAAGAGAGACAAATATATAAAACAAGAAGTGTAAGTCAACAGGTTAAAATTAATTTCGTTTATTCATATTGCAATACATATTTCGGTTATGACCTCATCAGAGAGCTAGAATTTGACAAAGGAATAAAGCTTACTTCTGTTATTTCTATTTTTGATGAGCATATATAAAATCGAAATAATAGAAAGAAATGTTGTTCCATCGTTACGTTTTTCTGTTTTCAGTTCAAATACTAGCTGTCGGATGAGGTCATAGCTGTTGCATATTGTTTATCCATGATATCCAGCTAGAACTTGAAGAGAAAAAAACAGGAAAACAATGGTGGAATAGTGTTTACCTTGTTAATTCGCTGATATGCCAAGAACCGAAATGTGGTGTTGTTTATTCAAAGAACTGGTGGTATATATATATATATATATATATATATATTGTGTGTGTGTGCGGGTGTGTGCGCGTGTTAGACAATAACAGAACTGGAAAATTTTGCTTTAGAAATTTAATTCCATGAAATCACTATATATATTTGGAGGCCCAGCTCCATCATCGAATTATGATGCAAGACATGACGATCTCATCAGGTGACGTCCGTAGAATTGCTTAATAGGGTTACGTTGAATCAAAACATAGAATGGAAGATAATAGAATATTGAAATTTAAAACTAAACATTCGCTTGGGGACTGCCTGCAAAAAATGCTGTTACTTTGGTGTGAGGCAGTCCCTAATCAATACCACAGGCACGGAGTTGGCTGCCCGCAGCTGTGAGTCTCTTCCCGAGCAGAAATCTCTCTTCCAAAGTGTCTCCCTCACCATCCTCCTGGGAAACTCCTTCCCTATTCTGTCCGCCGAGGCAGCGGGTCGGCCAGTGCCTGGGCCCTCCGTTTGTTTAGAATAATTGTTCCTTCAAAAATAATTGTTTCTTCTTTAGGCACAAGGCCAGCAATTACCTAGTACATTACTGGTGTTTTATTTTATCGACCCCGTAAGGATTAAAAGTCAAAGTTAACCTCGGCGGGATTTGAACTCAGACCATAAAGGGCCGTAACTCTTTGCTGCAAAGCATGGCATCCGACCCTCTATCGATACTGCCAATCCACCGCCCTTTTATATATATATTGCTTCTACTTTTGGCACAAGGCCAGCAATTATCCAGTGCATTACTGGTACTTTATTTTATGGACCCCGTAAGGATGAAAGGCAAAGTTAACCTCAGCTAGATTTGAACTCATATCATAAAGGGCCGTAACTCTTTACTGCAAAGCATGGTGTCAGACCCTCTGCCAATCCACCGCCCATTTGTTTATAATAATTGTTTCTACTTTTGGCACAAGGCCAGCAATTAACCAGCACATTACTGGTACTTTATTTTATCGACCCCGTAAGGATGAAAGGCAAAGTTAACCTCGGTGGGATTTGAACTCAGACTGTAAAGGGACGTAACTATGCTAGAAAGCATGGCGTCCAACCCTCTACCGATACTGCCAATTCGCTTTAAAAATAATACATTTAAGTGGAGGGCGATGGATTGGCAGTATCAGTAGCGGGTCGGACGCCATGATTTGCAGTATATAGAGTTACGTCCCTTTACGATCTGAGTTCAAACTTTGCCTTCCATCCTTACGGGGTCCATAAAATAAAGTACCAGTAACTCACTGAGATAGTTGCTTGTCTTGTGCTAAATATAGAAACAATTATTTCATTTAAAAGAGTTATATAATTTTATATACAAAAATAGATTTTTTTTTCAAGGGAAGCAACTCTTCGGATCATTAACCTGAAGTTGTTTCTCTTGAAAATGTATTACATTACCACATAACACCTTCCTCGACAACGACAACAGAAACAGGGACTATAACTACAACTGCGACAACAACAACATTAAGTTTCCTTTCTTTGTTTAAATATATAAGCAGAATCTCAAATAAGTTACTGCAACCCTCCAAAACACAGCGAAGAGTTTGTGTGTGTGTGTCTATGTATGTAAATATATGTACGTGAACATATGTGTTTGTTTATCTATAGATGTATGTGTGTATTTATGTATGAACATGTATAAATCTATATAGATATATATAATTCACACTCACATACATATATATAAGAATGTATTTGGTACTTTGTTGGTGTGAGTGAATGTTTGACGCGATTCTACGTGTTAACACATATCTGAGGAGCTTCCGATTCCAGAGTTTCGATCATCAATAGATCGTTCCCCGAGCTGATCGACAGTGAAACGTATGTAATATGTAATTAAATATATATATGATGTGACAGTGATTCTTTGTTCTTTTATATATTAATACTATATATATATGTATCTATATATATATATGGTTGTGTATAATGGTAGCTATGGTGCTTCCATAGGCGGTATGCCAAAATTAGCACTCGATATTCAGCAGAGTAGAGTGTAGATAGTATAAAGAAAACGAAAAATCAGTGATGCATCTGGACTTAATTTATTGCGTGTCACAATTGTTTCGCTGGCAGGTATCTCGAGACATGGTCCCTGTCTGGATCTGGCTGATTCTACGGCTGCAGGTCCTTTCAGACACGGGTATTTCGTTCGGAGCAAATTTTATCACCGGGGTGTTATCATCAAAAAACACCCTCAGAAAACTCTCTTCCACTCTTGTCATGCCATATGTATGTGATGTATATCGTGTGCTATACGATATGCATTATACATTGCATTTAGTCCCAGCGTTCTGTCCAGGTCAGACTAAAATCTTTTCCAGAGTCATGTATTTTCGTTGTTGTGGTAACGCGGCTGGACAGCCGATCGCTATATTTGATTTGCTAAGCTGTCTAAACCTATTATTATTACTCTGGGGTACTATTCCCATTCGAGTGCTAAAGCTACATACCGAATTTGCATTCGTTAGGTTGGCCGCAAACTAAAGCTTCGTTAATGCTGTACTAAAATTTGTGTATATATATATTCTGATGATTGAAGGCGGACGTATGTGCCAAGGTCGTCTGTCTTCCTGAAACCTTTGGTAAATGAAATAATTATCTGATGTTGTTTATTACATAACTATATATATATATATATATATATTGGAAATAAACTTGAAGATTTCAATTGCATTTTCAACTACTTTTTCCTATACTTTGACTCGTGTGTTATAAATAAAAAAAAAAATATTACTTTCGTGTACATATATGTATATGTCCTCTGCCATCCAAATAGTACATTTTCTTTTCACCTGGGAGTGAAAGGGGCCCCAGTTGTTGTCACAACACCTTTCTAGAAGAGTAAACTCTGAAAATAAACCTGCGGCTTCGGAAACATCCGATGATGTTGACCAGTTCTCATTTTCGGGTAGTGTTTTCGATGCTCAGAGAGTGGGGTTGGTCGTGTGCAAAGCCTTTCCCCACTTTAAAAATACTTTCAAAGCACAGGTATTGCTTGATAAGGATGTGTTACAGGTTCGTGTGGCTGGCCGTAGCCTTAAGGTACACCGATCTCTAAAATCTGACAACCGATTGCAATAATATTAGCAGAGTTTGCAGCCATCATATGTGTACGTATGGATGGATGTATGATGCTTTGTATATATACAAGATACTGAGACTTCTCATAAGATACACGATCCTTTACCTCTCTCTCTCCATCCCTCCTGCCTCTCTATCTCCCCCTCTCTCTCTCTCTCTCGCTCTCTCTCGCTCTCTCTCCCTCTCTCGCTCTCTCTCCCTCTCTCTCTCTCTATATATATATATATATATATTTTATCGGAGACGCGAAACAATCATCAGAGGAAACCGTCAATTATCTAATTCGAAATCATATACAAATGCGATATATAATACAACCATGGACAGGGAAGGGCTCCGCCGGGCTTAAAATGCCCAGGAGACGCTGTAGATAAAAATGGCACCTCGACTAAGATATCTGTTATATACATATAATAAAACATAACTGTTTATATCTGGAGGGGAATGAAACGAACCATCACCATGTGGAATGGCGCACGGTGTAGTTACGTTTGACACGCGGCGACAGATACAAACAAAACAGAACGTCACTCCGGTTAGATAGAGGTGCAAAAATTTTAATCACAGCAATTCGAAAAAATAAGGAAGTAATGGTATGAAGACATATCAATTATTTCTGATATTTGTACTTCTCAACAAAAAAAACCAAGTTCACTCAACTGTAGAAATTACTCATGTATATATATATATATATATATATATATATATATATATATATATATATATATATGATAAAGAACACAAGAGCGTCTACAACATCAACAGATTTTTATTGGCTTACAATGTGTCTTCCTTACGTACACGTAGGATTCGTCAGAGCTATAAAAGGGGTTTGATTGGTGTTATGGACTCTACCAACCAAACATTCAAGAACAAAGAGTTGAATGGTTGGTTGGTAGAGTCCATAACACCAATCAAACCCCCTTTTATAGCTCTGACGAATCCTACGGTTACGTAAGGAAGAAACATTGTAAGCCAATAAAAATCTTTTGATGTTGTAGACGCTCTTGTGTTCTTTATCATATATACGGCTCTGCTCCAAAGTATAGAGCTAATTATTATGCTGCCAATACCTTAATGGGACAGGGGTATACAATACCTAACTCCTATTAACCTAAGTATATATATATTTAGGTATTTGTATATATGTATGTATTTATATAATACAATTAGTATTTAGTTTCGAGCATAGCTGTATACAAATATGTTTATAAATATATATGTGTATATTTATATACATTCATATATATGTATGTATAAATGTATATACATATGTAAATGTATATATATATATGTATATACATACATATTTATGTATGTATACATATATATAAATATGTAAATGTATATGTATGTATATATATATATACACGTATATATATACGTATATATATATATATATATATATATACGTATATATATATATATACGTATATATATATATATATATATATATATATATACGTATACATATACGTATATATATATATATATATATATATATATATACGTATATATATACGTATATATATATATATATATATATATACGTATATATATACGTATATATATATATATATATATATACGTATATATATATATATATATATACGTATATATATATATATATATATATATACGTATATATATATATATATATATATATATATATACGTATATATATATATATATATATATATATATACGTATATATATATATATATATATATATATATATATATACGTATATATATATATATATATATATATATATATATATATACGTATATATATATATATATATATATATATATATATACGTATATACGTATATACGTATATATATATATATATATATATATACGTATATACGTATATATATATATATATATATATATATATATATATACGTATATACGTATATATATATATATATATATATACGTATATACGTATATATATATATATATATATATACGTATATACGTATATACGTATATATATATATATATATATATATACGTATATACGTATATATATATATATATACGTATATACGTATATATATATATATATATATATTCGTATATATATATATATATATATATATATACGTATATATATATATATATATATATATATACGTATATACATATATATATATATATATATATATATATAAAACACATACATACATACATACATATATAATGGGAATCTACATTTAGCAAAAAAGTAGTTAGACAGTGATCAGATGTCAACAACGAAGATTTACACTTTACTAATTGGCTAATATAACTGAACCAATCTGCACATGTCGTAATCCATAATGTTCACACAACTGTGTAGCTAAAAGCTACTTTCCAGCTACTTATATTGCTGATAAGGGTTCTATAAGCCGAAACTTTGTAATATGAAAAAAAAAAACAAAGCGTAAATCTTTTTTCTCGTAGTTTTTGCGACTATTTATTTTCAATTTTTTTCAAACAATATCTGTCTTACTGAAGCACTTCTCATGGTGTGTGCATATATATATATATATATATATATATATATATACATATATATATATAACGAAGGAAATGTGGTAAGGAACCAGGTGGACCATAACGCACTAAAGTACTCAATACTTAGGGTAGTAGAGTGGGTAATAGGAACCAGTAACACCCCGACGGCTGAGCTCAAGCCGTCTCGACGGCTTGAGCTCAGCCGTCGGGGTCTTACTGGTTCCTATATATATATATAATTGTTTCTGCTATTGACACAAGGCCAGCAATTACCCCAGTACATTACTGGTACTTTATTTTATCGACCCCGTAAGGATGAAAGGCAAAGTTAACCTGGGCGGGCTTTGAACTCACACCATAAAGGGGCGTAACTCTATGCTGCAAAGCATGGCGTCTGACCCTCTACCGATACTGCCAATCCACCGCCATTATATATATATATATATAATCACCTATATAACTCACCCACACACAC
>CAXHJY010000296.1:30000-31605 GCA_964016885.1 Eledone cirrhosa | reverse complement strand
GACCACAGATACACTACATCTGAATAACCTACTGAATTACCATGCCTAGACAAACTTTGAAGATAGGTATGTAAAAACAAAGATTATTTGGGGTTAAACAACAGCCAAAAATAATACAAAAGTCAACACTGCCAAAGCTATAAATGAGCCAATGAGGGAGACATTATATAAATTTACTGGTGAATAAGAGGACGGTGAATTGGCAGTATCGGTAGAGGGTCGGACGCCATGCTTTGACGCATAGAGTTACGGCCCTTGCCATTCTGAGTTCAAATCCCGCCGAGGTTACGGGATCGATAAAATAAAGTACCAGTAATGTACTTGGATAATTGCTGGCGTTGTGCCAATAGTAGAAACAATTATATAAATTTACTGGATTTTTTTAATAGCAGCCAAAGCTTCCCTACAGTCACAACTTACTATCTTAAAAAGATAAGAATGTATTGGATTATGTAGAATAAGATACATTATGATAGAATAAAAAACAGGATAGTCATGGCTGGAACATTACATAAACAATTCTAATACCAACCTCAAACTTCTTGTTCATTTGTAGTTAGAAACCTTATGGAAAATTATTTATAAATTAGTTAATCATGTTCCTTACACACGATATACATGTGTGTGTCTATGATGTGTGAGTGTGTGTGTCTATGCTTGTATGAGTGTGTCTATAATTATGTGTGTGCATGTGCATGTGTAAGTGTGGGTGTGTGTTTTTTCAACTACCTAACAACAGTAAACATTAACTGAACAAAGAAGGTGGAATTAAATATTTTTAAACGGTGAGAGTGACTTCGAAGTTTCGCCAAAGCAGACTTATCAAACTGAGTTTTAACGAAACTTCGAAGTCACTGTTGAATTTATTTTATTAGCTTTTTTTCCTTATTTCTTGAATACTCCTTTGTGTTCAGTATGAAACTAACTTTCCTAACTTGGAACAATAACCTTCCTGGTTTAGAACAAGAATATTCCTACGTCTGTTAATGTTTCTAGATATTCTCGGTTTCATTTTCTGTTGTTGCTGTTGTTATTATAGTTGTTTAGTTTAGGGTGGTGGATAGGCAGTATCGGTAGAGCGCCGGACACCATGCTTTGCAGCATAGAGTTACGGCCCTTTACGTTCTGAGTTCAAATTCCGCCGAAGTTAGCTTTGCCTTTCATCCTTACGAGGTCGATAAATAAAGCGCCAGTAACACACTGGGGTCGATTTAATTGCTGGCCTTGTGCCTAATGTAGAAACGATTATTATTGTTTAGTTGCAGATCAACTTCGATTACGCAAGCCTGTGATCAACTACATTCCAGCCGCAACTATCCTGTCTTCTCAGGGAATGTGTAGGGTACACTATCTACTGTGCCCTTTCTTTTCACTACGATGGGATATCATTTGAGGGAAATTTAGCTGCTATTTCTTACAAGTCAAGTGACAATATAGAGACTACAGCGTTGTCTTTTATTTTTTGTTTCATTGTTTAGGGGGGTTTTTTTTTGGGGGGGGGGGGGGTTGCTGTTGTTGTTTTTTGCTGTTGTTGTTTTATCACGTTGTTACAATTCAAAGATCGTAATAATAATTTCTTTACTGATAAAATTGTCATCGAATTTA
>CAXHJY010000296.1:7500-25000 GCA_964016885.1 Eledone cirrhosa | reverse complement strand
ATGGTACTAATGGTTCATATAGGGTCACGATGTCTAAGAAGATAATTAAATATTGTCCTCGAGGAAAATGACGATAAAACTATACAAGAACGCAGATTTGAATGATAAAGTAAACAAAACTTGGAAAGAAATCAGAAAATGAAAATTAAATAGCATACTTGAAGTAACATGGCAATGACAAAATAAATAAACAAATATATGGTAGTTAACTCGAACAGTATTTAACGAAGAACAGAAAAGTCAGTTAGACTCATTTAGAAGAGAAACACGAAACATTGAATAGATGACACGGAGAAGAAAATGTGATACTTTTCTGCAGGGTGCGGCATAAATACTGTTACAAAATAAAATGCTTATAATTCCTTAAATATTTATTGTATCTGGCTATTGTATATGTTTATTAACACCAACAACCTCTTAAGAAAAGCTTGGATGGCGGCATGTTCGGTTTCAATTGGAATATTGTCCCATACTTTCACCAATTTTGCCTTTAGAGACTCAATATTGTGATGTGGAGTAGAGAAGGCTTTACTCTCACGAATTGACCACAAGCAATAGTCAAGATATCTGGTGATGAGGGGGCCATTCCGCTTTGGTGATGAAGGCAGGACAGTTGTCTCGACACCACTGTTGTGTCACTCGAGCAGTGTGCAAGAAAGTGTTTGGTGAGACAGAGAATGACCACGTTCAAACGATTGGGTGTCAGCAGCCAAAATGACTACTAGTCAATAGGGCCATTAGAGAGATAATTGTTTCTACTTTAGGCACAAGGCCAGCATTTGCCCAGTACATTACTGGTACTTTATTTTATCGGCCCCGTAAGGATGAAAGGCAAAGTTAACCTCGGCGGGATTTGAACTCAGACTATAAAGGGACGTAACTATGCTAGAAAACATGGCGTCCAACCCTCTACCGATACTGCCAATTCACCGCGATAATGCTGTGAAAACATTAACAAATGGGGAAAACATTTTCTTCGGACTCAGCTACACGGCTTACGGCAAGATGACCTTTCATCAGAAGACAACTATCATTCTGGCAACTGAGAGATTATAGGAGGAAAGATAAGGGTATTTGTGTTATGAAGACAACCCAAGAAATAAATGAAAAGTGAATATAACAATTTTGATATGCTCTTAAATTGCTAGAAAAGCTCATCCATAATGTAATTATTTCAGCTTCAAAACACAATCTCAGATAATGTCACTTTACCAAACAAGTGTATCACCGAAGTGTGTGTGTGTGTGTGTGTGTGCGTGTGTGTGTGTGTGTGTGTGTGTGTGTGTGTGTGTGTGTGTGTGTGTGTGTGTGTGTGTGTGTATGTGCACGTGTGTGTATGCGTGTATGCGTGTATGTGTCAAAAAAACAGTTATCGATTGCGTATGTATGTACAAATCATGCTAATAAATACGTAGATATATACATGCATGCATACATAATGATTTAAACTATAGGTAAAAGGCCAGCAATTTGGGGAGAAGCCGATCAAATCGACCCCACTGAATTACTGGTGCTTTATTTTATCGACTCCCATAAAGCTGAAAGGCAAGGCTAACCTAGGCGAGATTTGAATTCGGAACGTAAAGGGCCTTAACTCTATGCCATAAAGCATGTTATCCGACACTCTACCGATACTGCCAATCCATACATAATGGTTGTCTACTCGTTAGACGAGCATGATCATTGCGGGAAGGTTGACATATACTTGATTATTCTTATGAAAGTGAGACCAGCAGTCACTTTAGAAGCTGGCGAGATACTGAGTGCCGCAGAGACAGCAAACTAAATCTGTGTTTTTAGGCCTCACATACATCAGTATTGGAGCTATAGGTTACATACCAACCCGCTTGGACCAAAGTATAACTGAAATTGGATTTGTGGACAAAGACGCAGCTCCCTAATTCATAGACTACAAATGGCGGCGACAGCTGGCACCATCAATATTTGCAAAACATTCTTGCGATTCAAGGGAAGACAATTTCTTTTCTTTTACAACCTTGCCACCAGGAAATTAAGAGAAAAAGAAACATACATGCATGCATGTATGCAAGAGTGCATGCATGCATGTATGCAAGGGTGCATGCATGCAAACATGAGGACACACCGTCAGTTGCGACGATGAGTGTTCCAGTTGATCCTATCAACGGAACAGCCTGCTCGTGAAATTAACGTTCAAGTGGCTGAACATTTCACACACACGCGTACCCTTTACGTAGTTCTCAGGAAGATTCAATGTGACACAGTGTATGACAAGGCTGGCCCTTCCCACTGCAGGTACAACTCATGTTTGCCAGCTGAGTGGACTGGAGCAACGTGAAATAAAGTTTCTTGCTCAAGGATACAACGCACCACCGGGAATCGAACTTACGGCCTTACGATTGTGAGTTGAATACCCTTAGCACTAAGCCACGCAACTTCACAATACATACATACATACATACATACATACATACATACATACATACATAAACTCTCGCAAAGGCACCGTATACATCCATCAACACATGTAAACATGTAGCTACACACATACTTTACATGGTGTATGTATATGCGTGGTAATTATTACGAGATCGCATGTATAATAGAAACGCCTACAATTCCGATATCAATGTCTGTGTCATTACATAACAATTTAAGAAATGTGCTGCTACTGATAATAATGGGGGTGGTAGGCTGATAAGCAGTGTCGATTTGATCTTGACATTGTGTATATATATATATGCCTGTGTGTGTGTGTGTGTGCATATATATGCACGCATATACAAACATACAAACACACACAGGCATATATATATATATATATATATATATATATATATATATATATATATATATATATATATATATATATATGTATGTGTGGGGTGGAGGGTGTCATCCGATGGGAAACAACCAAACAACCCATCATAGGAGTCTTTAGGTGGTCGCCCGACTTGCTGGGAATGACAATCAAATCATCCTCAAATCACGCATTTAAAAAAACAATGAAAGGACAATTTGGACAATGTAGTCATAGATATAAAATAATAGAATGGTCACGATTGGACATGTTTGGTCATAAATCAACTCAATTATGGTTTATTTTAAGCTAAACAGCAACAACTACTCGATCTGCTAGAAATATCAACCAGCTCCCTTACAAATCACATGAAATAGGGAAGGGACAAGGTATGTCCATAATTATCTAGTCTAGGATACGTTGTACCTTAAACAAAGACTGAAGGGCCACAGCATGAATAACCTTGATCATGGGTTGCTAATTCGGGGCAGATCTCGAGAATTACAACAGTAATATCAATTTAAATTATGTATGTGTCTATGTGTGAGGATGTATGTGTGTGCGGATGTGTATCTGTATGTATATATGTGTGTGTTCGTGAATGAGCCGACATATGTGAATGTGTGAATGTTTAGGTGTGTATAACTAAGAAGGTATGTATGTATATGTATGTGTCTCTATATGTGAGCATGTATATCCACGTACGTATGTTATATGTGTTTATATGTATGTATGTGTGCAAGTATATATGTACATATATCTGTTTATGTATGACTGCAATCTTGCGTTTCTATGTATCTGTGTGTGTGTATAGATATGCATCTGTATATATATATATACATATATATATATATATATATATATATATATATATATATATATATATATATATATATATATATATATATATATATATATATATATAAATGCATATGTGTGTGTATCTATAGGTGTATCTAGGTGTGCAAGTGTGTATTTGCTTAACTACACATATATATATATATATAGAGAGAGAGAGAGAGAGAGAGAGAGAATGGTATATATATATATATATATATACAGAGAGAGAGAGAGAGAGTGAGAGAGAGAGAGAGAGAGAGAGAGAGAGAGAGAGAGAGAGAGAGAGAGAGAGAGAGAGAGAGAGAAAATATATATATAGGCGTGTATATCAATATGTATGTGTATATGTTTAAATGTATAAATAGATCTAACTCAAGTTACACCTTTTCTTCGGACCGAGTTAAAAATAGTACCCATATTCACTTTATCATCAAAAGTGTGCGGGGAAAGCAAGCAGTAGCAACACTAGCAGCAGCAGTAACTTCCGTTGCAACATCAACATTATTTCAGGGCAGCCATTTTTGCATATTTGTATTTTGTCTTTTATATATTGATTATATATATATATATATATATATATATATATATATATATATTTATATGTGTGTGCGTACATATATATATATATATATATATATATATATATATATATGTGTGTGTGTGTGTGTGTGTGTGTGTGTGTGTGTGTGTGTGTGTCTATATATATATACATGTGTGTGTGTGTGTGTGTGTGATGACGTGTGTGTGTGTGATGACGTGTGTGTGTGTGTGTGTGTGTGTGTGTGTGTGTGTGTGTGTGTGTGTGTGTGTGTGTGTGTGTGTGTGTGTGTGTGTGTGTGCGTGACGTGTGTGTGTATATTAGTGAAGAGTGGTGGGGCAGTGCCCATGACATTTACAGGCTCTCCCAGTCTGGAGAGGTTTATGTGGTTGATTGATACCTAACGTGAAAAACAGGAAAGAAAATTATCTGTGGTGTAGGTAGGGTAAAACATTTGTCAGATCAGCTTGGAATGCTTAGGAGGGAGAGTGAACTCGGCTAAACACTCCAAACGACCAGCTGGGAATAGTAAACTGTTTGTTGCACTGAGTGTGTGTATGGAAGAATATGCATGTATGTATATGCACATGTATATGTGTTTGTAAGTGTGTATATATTTGTATATACATAACACGCACACAAACATATATATATATATACACACGCACATGTATATATATATAAGTATGTATATATATATATATATATATATGTGTATGTAAATATAAATATATATATGTATATATATATATATATATATATATATATGTGTGTGTATATATATATATATATATATATATATATATATATATACACACATATATATATTCTTCGTACTGGTAATGCAAATTGTTAGTTTCATCGACATTATTATAAAAGCACGTATTCTCCTCTATCAGGACCGTTACGTGCATCTTGTCATGTCGCAGATGTATACATTACCCCCATGCTTACTACATACTGAGGGATCATTCTTTCGTTATGTGAAATTACATTAAAGTAAGTATATATATATATATATATATATATATATATATATATATATGTGTGTGTGTGTGTGTGTGTGTGTGTGTGTGTGTGTGTGTGTGTGTGTGTGTGTGTGTGTGTGTATCTGTGTGTGTGTGTTTGTGCGTGTTTTAGTGAATTGGCAGTATCGGTAGAGGGTCGGACGCCATGCTTTGACGCATAGAGTTACGGCCCTTGCTATTCTGAGTTCAAATCCCGCCGAGGTTAACTTTGCCTTTCATCCTTACGGAGTCGATAAAATAAAGTACCAGCAATACACTAGGGTCGATTTAATCGACTTTCCCCTCCCCCAAAATTACTGGCCTTGTGCCTATATAAGAAACCATTATTATTATTATTATTACTATTATTATAGGGTGGTGGATTGGCAGTATCGGTAGAGAGTCGGACGCCATGCTTTTCAACATAGAGTTACGCCCCTTTACGAGCTGATTTCAAATCCCGCCGAAGTTAACTTTGCCTTTCATCCTTATGGGGTCGATAAAATAAAGTACCAGTAATGCACTGGGATAAATGCTGGCCTTGTGCCAAATGTAGAAACAATTATTATTATTATTATTGTTCTTTGAGTCTCAGTCATTGATGTTATTTAACTGGAAAGTTTAGGAAATGAATATCAAGCCACTACCTGCAGCCTCAGATATTCAGGATGTATCGGAGGGTTCTTGCTGTTCCAGCAAGCATGCCTTTTGAAGTGTTCCAAAGAGCCGGGCGGGACTAATTTTCTTTAACCATCCTTGGAAACTTTTTGAGATAGTACCTAGTGCGCCTATAACAATCAGGACGACCTTGATTTCATGGCAGTTCCAAATCCTTTTTACCTCCCACTTTAAGTCCTGGTATCGGTTAATTTTCTCCCTCTCCTTTTCTTGCACTCTCGTGTCAAATAGGCAGGCTACATCTACAATCAGGTACGATCTTTTTTCCTTGTCTAAACCACCAGGTCAGGCCTATTGTGTTCTAATTTCTTGGCTATTATCATTTAAAAAGGAAAATCAGGGTAGAGAGGGAAGTGCTCTTTTCCCAGCATTTTGTTGAAAGATGGGTGAGAGAGACAAGAATGGCCCGAGTGAATGGGCCTACTCTGAGTATGTGTCTGTAAATTAAAGGTGGAAAATTGGGAGTGGGTACTTGCCCTGGTGGTCAGGGTCACTGTGGCTTTTAATGGGCTTTCTCCACGAATGTCCCTCGGAAGTCTCCCCCCTATTGGGAATTTTTTCATTGTTCTATTATTACATCCTCTGTTTCTTGTTTTTTTACACGCAGAAATGCCCTTTTGTACCGCCCTGTATTGTCCTGTACTGCCCTTAATGTCTACTTTGTGTAAACCCTTGTGGTTAATAAAGAAAGCATTATTATTATTATTATTATTATTATTATTATTATTATTATTATTATTATTATTATTATTATTATATAACCTTTTTACACGGCCCAAACCCACTTTGTACCGTCCTGTACCGTCCTGTGCCGTCTGTAATGTTTTTCTTCCTGTCAGCCCTTGTGGCCATTAAAGAAACCATTATTATTATTATATTATATAACATCCCTAATGCATATTTCAACAGTATTTGACCGTTATTACATAATGGTTACGATGTGTATAATATATATGTGTGTGTTTGTGTATGTTTGTGTGTGTTTAATATAGAAATGGCTTCTACAGGACTAGAACTGTTTCATTCGGGTGAAATCGATTTCTCCCGAATGAAACAATTCTAGTCCTGCAGAAGCCATTTGTATATTAAATATTTATACTCTGCTATGTATTGAGCACCTTACTTACTGAGGTTACCCCCGATTGAACCCGGGATAAACTTATCTATCTATATATATATATATAAACAAAACGTATCAGTTCAGCTCTGAGGCAGATTTAAGCGAGTAGAACCTTACCTGCAAATTTCTGGCCTTGATCCTATGTTAGAAATTATTATTATAATGATTACTGTTGTGTTTGTTACTGTCATTTATTGACGAGCAAATAATGTGAAGATGGTTACAGTTGGAGTGGCGGCGGTGTCGGCAACAGCAGTAGTGGTCGTCGTTGTCGTGCTGCAAGGGTGAGTAACTTTAGTAAAGTCAGAAAACGGATGTTCACGCTACATTTCAGTTTCAAATGAAACGGTTTCCAATCACACATCGATTATCCTGTTTACACAGCGATGTCACCTCTTAATGAACGTCACTCGTCTAGGAACAGATCCCCACCCTCGTCAGCAATATACATGCTCACAAACATATATTCGTCTATGTTTGTACATATATATATGTTTATATATATATATATATATATATATATATAAATATACATACATATATATATATATATATATATATATATATATATATATATATATATATATATATATATATATATATATATATATATATATATATATATATATATATATATATGATTCCTGATGATTTCTAATGAATGAAACAGTTCTAGTCCTGTAGAATCTCATCTATATTAAACTTTTATACTCTGCTATGTATTGAGTACCTTACTTACTGTGGTTACCTCCGATTCAACCCGGAATAACGTATATATATATATGTGTGTGTGTGTGTGTGTGTGTGTGTGTGTGTGCGTGTGTACGTAGTATTTGTATTTATATAAACTTACTCTCCCTCGCACACAATGAGTTATATGGTTTGTTGATTATTATTCAACAGAGATAATTTTATAACAGTTTTGAAGCACTGTACAGTTTTATCTGGAGTATTATTAATATTAACAATATTAATAAAATATCTTTATAATACCATATTTATTTTTTATACGTATTTCAAGGACACTAAATTTTAGTGTGCTTTCATCAGATAAAATATAATATTTGGTGTTAAGATATTGACATACCTTAGCGCAAACTTACTAGTATAAGACCGATAACGGGCAATGTGAAAAGGAGAAATGAAGAGCAAAGAGAGCAACGAGAAAAAGAGAGCAACGAGAAAAGGAGAGAAAGGAGAGCAATGAGAAAATGGGAGCAAGGAGAGCAAGGATAAAAGAAGAGCAAGGAGGGCAAGGAGAAAAGGAGAGCAAGGAGAAAAGAAGAGAAAGGTGAACAAGGATAACACGAGAGCAAGAAGAACAAGGAGAAAATGAGAGCAAGGATAAAAGAAGAGGAAGGAGAGCAAGGAGAGTAATGAGAAAAGGAGAGCAAGACGATCAAGGATAAAGGGAGAGCAAGGAGGACAAGGATAAAAGGAGAGCAATGAGAAAAGGAGAGCAAGGAGAGCAATGAGAAAGGGAGAGCAATGAGAAAGGAGAGCAAGGAGAGGTTAAGGCAAATATTGCTCAAGTTATGCTGGAAACAGACAAAGGTGAAGAAGAGAAAGAATAAAAATATCAACTGAAGAGGTACATTCTGCACCAAAATGACTTTTCTTCCTTTACAAACATCGAGTTTTCGTCTTTTGTAACCCCTGGTACAAAAACTTTCTTCACGAGATTTTCTATCAGCACCGATTTCTTCGACAAAGACCCTTCCACGTGAAAGGGTGATCTTGGTTACAAAAGTGGACTTGAAAAACTTGAGGAGACAGTTGTTGTGAATGATGTTGCAGAAAGAGGTGTCAAACTAATTCAGGATTACAATAACATTCTCACAAAAGATGAATCTGAGAAACAATTTGTTTTACAGATCGTTACCGAAAACGGTAAAACATACCCAACTGCCACTAAATCCTCACTTGTGCAAAAATAATTGTTTCTACTTTTGGCACAAGGCCAGCAATTAACCAGTGCATTACTGGTACTTTATTTTATCGACGGCGTAAGGATGAAAGGCAAAGTTAACCTCGGCGGCATTTGAACTCAGATCATAAAGGGGCGTAACTCTATGCTTCAAAGTGTCCGACTCTCTACCGATACTGCCAATCCACGTGCAAAAATAATGTTCAATATTGAGTGCTCAGTATTCACATTATGTTTTTGATTCTATAGAAATTATTGTTGGCAATAAAAATGCGTTTCTCTTATAAAAGTTGTGTGCATGGATTGGCAATATTGGCAGAGGGTCGGACGCCATGCTTTACAACATAGAGTTACGGCCCTTGCCATTTTGAGTTCAAATCCCGCCGAGGTAAACTTTGCCTTTCATCCTTACGGGGTCGATAAAATAAAATACCAGTAATGCACTGAGTAATTGCTGGCCTTGTGTCAAAAGTAGAAACAATTATTAAGAAAACCTAATGCTTCTTAAGTTTTTCATGTTATTTCAGGAATTTTTCAAATTAACTATTGGTAAATTTGATTCAGAACGTTTTAAACATTTGCTGAAAATTACCTATTGCTAAGGGCCTCTCTAATATATATATATATGTGTGTGTGTGTGTGTGTGTGTGTGTGTGTGTGTGTGTGTGTGTGTGTGTGTGTGTGTGTGTGTGTGTGTGTGTGTGTGTGTGTGTAAATGTATATATGAAGAAGATATATATATACATATATACGTATGCACACACACACATTCTATATATATAAGCGAAGACTGAGACTGGATGCCTGGCATCTGGAATGTTACCAAGCGCTCATTGCCCTCAAGCAGTCGGGCAATGCAGTCAGTGGAAATTCCACTCTAGAGGACTAGTGGTGAGCAAGTGTGACAACGTTCTCGGAGAGCCTCTGGGTGTCGACGAAATTGAACTGACCAGTCTGTTCCGAAGAACTTTCGAGTTGGAGACTATGAAGAAATTCCAGAAATCCCTATCTTGGTAGTGCTTCTGGGTGGGAGCACTACCGGTTCGATACAAAAACTCTGATGCGTCCAGAGCGACGAAACCGTTATGATTGCACTACTGACTTGTAAAGTTTTGTCGAACAGCTATTATCGCGCGTAGAACGAATCCAACTATGGACTGTGTCCATTATGAAGATCACCCTGCTATTTTCTTTTGACCTGGAAGGGTAGGCAGTTTTCCTCTGCCTTGTGGTTGTCGCGAAAGCGGTTGTGTAATGGACGCCGTTGAAAGGACTGAAGACAGACACTTTCCTCTTCGACCAAGCCCTCATCAAATTTTTCTACTTCGATGTACTACTTCGATGACACTTGGGAATTGATCTCCTCTGACTATGTGCCTGTAGGCTAGATAGTTTGGAGGGGAGAGGGGGCCCTCCTAGAGTGATCTTGGAGAGTATGGTACTTCAAAATTGGTAGGGTTCCTGAGTCACTCCTGGGTACTATTCCTCCCTATTGGGAAATTTCCTTGTTATTTGTTATTTGTTAGCAGTGAACTGAGGTAACACCCCTTATTTTTCAAGTACCCTCCAGAATATTCGAGCTGTTCCAAACAATGCTGTTTCTGTAAGTGTCCATCCATATTGCAATTCCTATTTGTTTGATCTACATCTCAAGATCTTTACTCACTGTTCCCAAGTCTCCAACTATTAATGGTATTGCCACCACCTTTTTCAGTGACTACAACTGCTTAATCTCCAAAGCTAATCTGTCATATTTATCAATTTTTTTCCTTCTTTATCGTATACCTTGTTATCAGCTGGACAGGCTATATCTATGACCCAACACTGCTTTCTTTCTCAATTAATACAATATCTGGTCTCCTATGTTCAATACTTTCCCTATTTATGACATAAATAAACGACCAACCTCTCGTTTCCTAGCGCTGATGAATGTTTTTTGTGGGAGATTATATTTTACCCTAAACATTTCCATATGTTGCTGTTGGTGGAATCCCGTCGTTTCCGATTACCACTGCGATAGTTGATTCGGTCAACCGAACAGCCGTGCTCATGAAATAACGTGCACGTGGGTGACCACTCTACGGACACGTGTACTCTTAACGTCATTCTTATGGCGGTTCAGCATCATACAGTGTGTGGTAAGACTGTCCCTCATTTTTGCTATCTCAGTGAATTGAAACAACGTGATACAAATCGTCTTGCCCAAAAGCGCAATGCGCCACTGGGAATCTGACTCACGACCATGCGATCACCCCTATCCACTAAGCCATGCACCTTCACACATTTCTATATGGCAAATCAATTACTTCATATCGAACACAAAATGGTAATGTATACACCTCCACTGTCGTAGATAAAAACAGAAATTTGGGAAGGTTTCTTCCTTGTTTAGTCTACCAGTGAATAATGTTAGATAACCCCTATTTTTTCTTTTTTTTTCTTTCCTAATCACCATATTTAAGAGCACTGTCATCATATCTGAGGTTGAAAACGTCAGAAATAAATCAATACAACATTTTATTACTAAAATAAATGGCCAGCGCTTCTTTATAATTAAATAATTTTCTTATATATAAATCCATTAATTTAACCGTATTGCGATCCTATCGATTTAATTATCTATCTATTTCACTATATGCTATCTATCTATCAATGTATTCATATTTCCATCTATCGATCTATCTACCTTACAACGACCCCTATCCGCATAATATACCTACTTACTCTTGTATCTAATCTAGCCATCACTCTCTCTACTTACCAACCTACCTTCCTATCTACCTACATACCTATCTATCTCTTCATCCCCTATATCTCCATCTACATCCCTCTTTCCCCTCTTAATCACTTTGTCCATCCTTTCTTTCCCCCCCCCTCCCTCTCTCTCTCTCTCTCTCTCCCTCTATCTCTCTCTTTTATTTCTCTTCTCTTCTCTTCTCTTCTCTTCTCTTCTCTTCTCTTCTCTTCTCTTCTCTTATCTCTCTTCTCTTCTCTCTCTCTCTTATCTCTCTCCCCCTCTCTCTCACTCACTTTCTCTCTCTCTCTATTATGTTTCTCATTCTCTCTTGCTCACATGCATTTTCTGTATATCACATAACCCCATCCCATTCCCACACCAAGAACACGCCAATACTTTCTTTTCCTCTCTCTCTCTCTCTCTCTCCCTCTCTTTTATCTCTCTCTCTCTCCCTCTCTCTCTCTCTCTCACACTTTCTCTATTATTTTTCTCATTCTCTCTTGCTCACATGCATTTTCTGTATATCACATAGCCACATCCCATTCCCACACCAAGAGCACACCAACCACCCAACTCACACCTACATCACCTTACCCCACCTCACACCAACAACACGCCACCTACCAGCCAGCCAGTACAGTCTACAGACTCCACAAAAAGTTTAATTTCCTTCGTAATCTCAATAAGATTGCTACAATAGATTCTAAATGTTCTACTTAATATAATCTTCTCCAAAACTCCAGCATATCATTCGCCTATTTACTGTTGTCTGCATCTGTAACTGAGCGGACGTCAGATATATATGCAATTCACTGCATATTCAGACACCACATTCGTGCACATTTATGCACAAGTTCACTTGCCTATCAACGAGTGTTGCACATTCTTCCTCGTTGAATTCACTATCCTTTCTCTATATCACTCTCTCTTTCCCTCACTCTCACCCTATCGATCTCTATCCCCTCTCTCCCTCTCTCTCTCTCTCTCTCTCTCTCACTCTCTCTCTCACTCTCTCTCTCTCTCTCTCTCTCTCTCTCTAACATACACACACGTATACAGAACAAAGACATGGATACGCTCATATATATATATATATATATATATATATATATATATATATATATATATATATATATAGAGAGAGAGAGAGAGAGAGAGAGAGAGAGAGAGAGAGAGAGAGAGAGAGATGCTTCTTTGTATATATATATATATATATATATAAAATAAGTCCCTCATCAGTGATTTGCCGAAGATCATAGATATTTCATTGCATTAAATGAAATATCTATGATCTTCGGAAAATCACTGATGAGGGACTTATTTTATTACATGTTATCCATGTGCTACCTGCAGTATTTTTCTCTATATTTTAATACATATATATATATATATATATATATATATACAAAGAAGCATCTCTATCCGCATCTAGACCAACATTTTGGAATGTTTAGCTGTATGTATTTGTATGTGTAATTGTGTATGTTGGTATATATATATATATATATATATATATATATATATATATATATATATATATATATATATATATATATATATATATATATATATATATACAAGCAAATTATAAATGTAAACATGTAAGTATGTTTTTGAAACGGTGCGCGAGTTTGAAAATTAGAAATTAGAAATTATAAGCTTTCACCGTATTTTAGACTAAATAAATTTCTAGCCTGATAGTGGGGTTTATAACCCTCGGAGAAATGGAAAAAGATGAGTGTTGCTGTACATGTATGGCAACACTCATCTCTTTCCATTTCTCCGAGGGTTATAAACCCCACTATCAGGCTAGAAATTTATTTAGTCTAAAATACGGTGAAAGCTTATAATTTCTAATTTCTAATATATATATATACAAGTAAATAATCGAGAATCAGAATTTCGGCCCACGAAATAACGATAAACAAACTTCGACATGTGTAGCAGAGGGCTCAATAGTTTGGATGAACCAGAGCTATAACTATCGTTAAAATACCAACACATAAAGACGATGCTTAGAATCAATCGCACAGCCGAAAAAAACCGACCAGGAAAATTCGGGTCACTCAAATAAAAAATGGATAAATTAATAGATTAAATGAATGTAAAAAACTCACCCGGACCCGCTAGAAGGATGTTAAATTTTAGCTTTTTGGGTTTCTGAAGTTCCTTAATCAATTACTGTCAGCCCACAAAAAATATCTGACTTCTAGTAAAGATGAACGTGGAACGTGCTTTCTCAACGGATGTTTCGTTCAAGAATACAAGGGGACCTGTTACTGGACGCACGTGTAGTCCAGCAAGGGAGGGAACCCCTATATATGGCGAAAGAATTCAGTAAGTGTAAATTTTGTAAGAATACAAAAAATCACATATCGAATAAGAGTTCTCAACAGACGTGTTAAAATAAACAAGAGCTATTCATCAGTCAAAGATCATATATATATATATATTAGTAAAAATGTATATATATATATATATTAGTAAAAATGCTGACAAATTTTTCCCAGTGAAAAATAGTTTAATTATGAATAAGTATAAATTAGTAATAAGTATTAGTTAGTATTCAGTTTTAGTTTTAAGTTTTTACCGGTTGCGCATTTCTTGTGCTTTTCAAAAATAATTTTGAGATAGAGTGCTCGTGAATTTTGCTCTTATCTGCATAATCAGATGGACTACTTACCTACCCTCCTCAGCCATCATGGGTTGGCAGTATCGGTAGAGGGTCGGACGCCATGCTTTGACGCATAGAGTTACGGCCCTTGCCATTCTGAGTTCAAATCCCGCTGAGGTTAACTTTGCCTTTCATCCTTACGGGGTCGATAAAATAAAGTACCAGTAATGCACTGGGTAATTGGTGGCCTTGTGCCAAAAGTAGAAACAATTAATATTTTTTTCAACCTCTCTCTCCGAACTTTACTATTTCCTAAAGAAGGACTTATGTCCGATACGTTGAAACCCGCATTACCTCTTCCCAATCGTGAACCTAAAAAGTCTGTGTTTTTGCATCTTTGTGTTTGTCTTGTTTGTACTTGAACTATATATACATATATATATATATACATATATATGTGCGGTGTGTGTGTGTGTATGTGTGTAAATGTATGTATATAGATATATAGATATATACACACACACACATACATATGTACGTATATATACATACATATATATATATATATAATATGTATATATATATATATATATATATATATATATATATATATATATATATATATATATATATATATATATATATAGGAAAAAGTATGACCCCGACGGCAGAGCTCAAGCCGTTTCGACGGCTATTTCTGGACTGAAATCGCCGTCAAAACGGCTGAGCTCTGCCGTCGGGGTCATACTTTTTCCTATTTCCCACTCTACTACCCTATGTATTGAGTACTCTGGTTCCTTACCACAATTCCTTTGTTATATATATATATATATATAATATGTATATATATATATATAATATAAGATCAAAAGATGGTTAAAGGAGTTCCATGTATTTTATTATGCGCATTTCAAAAACAAACATCATCATGCAATAATATTTGTGTTTTCATCAGATAAAACAGGAGAACATGATATGAAGGCTAAAAAACACTTGTGGATAGTGCAGTTTTAAATCAACATATGAAAAGTGGTTTTAGATTGATGTGTGATATTGGGAAAAAAATATTTTATTTAGAGAGGGGGGGGTGGAAAGGATGAAAAGGGAAGGAGATGAGAGGGAGAGATGGGTGATAGAGAGAAAGAGATAGTTTTTATAACTGAGAGGAGATATATTTTTTACATAGAGAGGTTGAAAACCGTTGGAAGATACTGTATAAATTAAAAATTTTGAAAATTAACGAAGGGAGGATATGTGCGAGGAAAAAATATTTTATTTAGGGAGGGGGGCAGGAAAAAAAGGGGGAGGAGATGAGAGTGAAGGTGGAGAGGGAGAGATGGGTGATAGAGAGAAAGAGATAGTTTTTATAACTGAGAAAAAGATATATTGTTTTAACATAGAGAGGTTGGGAACCGTTGGAAGATAATGTATAAATTAAAGGAATTTGAAAATTAACGAAGGGAAATTATAATAGTATCAAACTAGCTAATTTCTTGGATGTATCTCTTAATCTTGACACTGGCCTATATTACCCTTACCATAAAAACAATGAGAACCTTAATTATGTTAACTTTAAATCTAACCATCCTACCAATATCAAGAATGCTATAGTTAATAATATTGGAAATAGAATATCTAACATATCTTCTAATAAAAACATCTTTGATGCTAACGCCAATTACTATAATAACGCACTTTCTAAAGCCGGCTATCCAGATAAAATCAAATATAGTAAAGAAACAAATTCTAGAAAAACTTACAGTAGAATAATTAATCATGACCATTCCAATAATTTTAATAAAAGACCTAGATACAAAAACATAATCTGGTATAATGCTCCTTTCTCCATCTCTATTAATAACAATATTCCTAAATTATTCTTTAGTGCCTTAAATAAATGCTTCCCTCCCTCACATATCTATAGTAAAATATTTAACAAACACACCATCAAATTTTCGTATTCTACATCCTCCAATATTTCCAACATCATCTCTAAACACAACAATAAAATACTAAATACTAAATCTCTTCCTTCCAATATTGAATTTCATAATAACAGTAATAGTACTCCCGACGTCATTGTAAACCCTAGGCTAACTTCTGTAAACCCAAATACAACGTCAAACACAACTTCGCTAAATGTTCATAATCCAACTCTAAATCAAGAAACTATTATTCCTATTATTCCTATCGCAAACAACTTCTCCAATCCAATTCCTTCTATAGATAACACTAGATCACTCATTAATAATCTCTCTAATTGCAACTGCCGCATTAAAAATAAATGTCCTCTCAACAACCATTGTCTCGATAAAAACTTAATTTATGAATGTAAAATTATAACTAGCACCAATTCCTTCACCTATTTTGGCTCCACTTCCACCTCTTTTAAAGCTCGTCTCTATAATCATCATTCATCTTTCAAATACAAACTTAAAAGAACTAACACTGCTCTCTCAGAACTCATATGGTCCTTAAAAGACAAAAACATTAAATATACCATCTTTTGGAAGAAGATTTCTTCTGCATCCTCATACTTGAACAGCTCTCTATCTAAAATCTGTAATCTCTGCCTAAATGAAAAATTTACCATTATCTCTAACCTAGATTCTATAATAAATAGACGCACAGATTTGTTTTCTATCTGCCTGCATAAATTCCATAGAACTTTTCACAAAGTATACAGTTAATATTCAATTCTTTATCAATTTAGAATCTTTTCTCAAAGGCACATATACATACACCTCTTTAAAATATACCCATCTACCTTACTTTAAAGGGCATTATACACTCTATAATACTTGTTTACTCATTACCCTCTTTCTATCTTCACCTTGTAAAATCCTTCATAACATATACATTTGTTGTTTTTTGACGTTAGAATATTCATCCGCAATCATTATTATTTTTTCTCTCTATCATAAATCTTTTTAATCTCAATTTCATCCTTAATTTATTATTTTTTTCTCCCCATCAACGAACTCATTATTAATACATATTAACTCTTTATTCGCATATATTATCAATTCAACCAATATACAAACTTTAACTTCACATTATTTTTCTCAAATCCTTCTACACACAAACCTTAATAATTTTTCTCTTCGTTAATTTTGAAATTGCCACAATACATACATTTCTTTTTTTGACGTTAGAATATTCATCCACAATTATTATTTTTTTCTCTCTATCTTCATACATAATTTCCCTTCGTTAATTTTCAAATTCCTTTAATTTATACATTATCTTCCAACGGTTCC
>CAXHJY010000296.1:0-2500 GCA_964016885.1 Eledone cirrhosa | reverse complement strand
TTATTTAAATGTCCTTAATTTTCGAGATAATATCTCTTCTTCGGAGGGAAGTAAAGCGGTTAAACCAGTGTTCTAAATAGCTTGCCAAGTCATGCTGACAGGAAATAGTATAGAGTATTTGTTCTATCTCTAATGTCAAAGAGTTAAGGTTAGGTGGATAAAGAGTAGTCTCCCTTTAAAAGAGTTTTTTGTACATGCCTGTTTAAGTGTGTGGGAGAATGTGTGAGGTGTGAGTGTGTGTGGGTGTGGGAAGATATGTCTATACATAAATGTGGGGGATAGATGTTATCTCGTGTTAGAACTGGTCTTTGTGTGTGTATGTGTGTGTGTGAGAGAGAATAAGTGGAGGTGTAAGCGTGTGTGTGTGTGTGTGTGTGTGTGTGTGTGTGTGTGTGTGTGTGTGTGTGTGTGTGTGTGTGTGTGTGTGTGTGTGCGTGCGTGTGTGTGTACGTGTGTGGGGGAGGGGGTGTAAATATGGGGCTAGATGCTCTATCAAGTTATAAATTGGGTGTTGAGTTCTAGTCTATTATTGATGTGGTGGTTGTGTTTTGTCTATAATTAGGGCTTCCTTAATTCTAAGATTGCCGAGGTTTCTTTCCTTAGTTTCTATCCTAATTGTTATGGTTTTGTCGGTATTTTTGCATTTAACTAGGTGTTTCTTAAATGAGGAAGCGTTAGTATTGAGGTGTTCTTTTATTCTTATGTGGAGTGGTCTATAGGTGCTACCTACGTAGAAGTTGCTGCATTTGTCGCACTCTAGTCTGTATACGACGTAAGCCTGGTGGCATAGGTCTGTGTCGTTGATGGGGCAGTTGGCTAGCCTGCAGCGGTTGTCATGTCTGGTGGAGTGTCTTTTGGTTAGCTGTCCGCGTAGAGAAGGACCTGAGTGGGCCAGTTGATAGCTCTGTGGATGACTGTTGTTGTTTCCTCACTGAAGTGTGGGAGCTTCAAGAAGCAAGTGTTAGTGCCTCGGGTGTGGTGTCCTCTGTTCTTTCTGGCACGGTTTGATGTGTTTCACAATTGTCTTCTGGCTTTGGTTTAGAGTTAAACGTTCGTTGTGAGTTTCAGGATTTTAGTTTCAAGATATATATTTTGGTGATGATCTTGGTTGTAATGGATGTTGATTTTTTTGTATAACATGTTAGATTTTTTTGTATCTGAATAATTGCATTTTTATCGCGTTTCCATGGTTGCTTAGGTTTGCTGTAATGACTAGATTTTGTTGATTAGATATTAGTGTTTCAATTGAGGATTTTAGTTGTAGTGAATGTTGTTTTCATGAGTATAGTTGCTTTTATCACTGGGTAATTGTATTTTGTATAAATATATGCATTTATACATACAGAGAGAGGAAGGTGAGAAAGAAAGAGAGGCGTTTTTAGAAATATAATAAATATACATAACCTTGCTGGGAGTAATTTAAGCAGTGAACATATCACGGTTATCTCACTAACGATAAGAAAGCGTCATATACAGGGTTACTAAAAAGAAACAGGCCCTGTGTACGTTTTTGTGTCACGGTGTATTCATTTTCTAACCAGCCAGCCTTAAATTTCAGGACATGGCAGATACGACGTCTGATAAGACTCCAATGAGAGCTCCAGCACTGGATTGATTTTCTGTGTGGGTCGTATAAACAGGTACAGGAGCAATTTCATACATTTTTTGGAAGGGACACATCTCCTTTCAAAACCAATATACAAAACTGGGGGAAGAAGTTTTAGATCTATGAGACAGTGGAGAACCTCAATACAATGTCTGAAGACCGTCCTACCCACTCTGGACGACCCATGAAGTCATTGACATGATCCGAGAGACTGTTGAACAGGGCCCAAAACGATCGCTGCGCAGAAGTCAATCCATGGGTCTAACCACAGAAACTTGCTGACAGGTTGTCAAAGAGGATCTTTAAAAGTACCCCTACAGAATTCAGACTAAACAAAAGCTTACTGTAGCTGATAAGACCAAAAGAAGGGCTATGGCTGTGAAAATGCTGGAGAAAATGACAAACGACCCAAATTTTCTTAATCTACTGTGGACCTCTGATGAAGCCCGCTTTCACTTAGAGGGAAACACCAACTCTAAGAACAATGTGTTCTGAGGGTCAGAGAAAGCCACTTACGTAGCTGTGTAACCTCTCCACTCAGCTAAATGTAGTCTGGGTTTCCATTTCTGAGAGAGGGCTGATAGCCTATTCTTCTTCATGGAAAATGGTGTCGCTGCTACAGTTACAAAGGAACGCTATATGGAGGTTCTGGAAGACTTCAAAAAGAAGTTCCAGACAATGTACTCGTCGCAAATGAATATTTGTTGGTTCTAGCAAGACGGAGAAAGCCCTTACACCTCCAATGGGTCATGAAAATGGCTGTAAAATACCTTTGGAAATCGTGTGATCAATTTGAAAACTGATTTTGAGTGGACCCCACACACCACTGATTTACCAACCCACCCATCCACCCTCCCACACACACACATACACACACAATATTTTCTTTGGGGC